>VZSZ01001955.1:148266-162072 GCA_013398815.1 Ibidorhyncha struthersii | reverse complement strand
TTTAATATCCAAAGTTCTTCCAAATAGCTGTGCTGTGCGGACAGATAAAAACAGGAAGCTGGGATTTAGAGTTGTGTAAGGATGTATATGTAATGTTATTAACTGGAAAAAATCCAATTTGTGTAGGCTGAAATCCTCCATGAAAACAGCCTGTGGCATCAAAATGTTGTTGGGGTGGGGGGTCAATTCAAATATGTTACCCTTAATACTAAGATTCTGGGGACTCTTGAAACAAGAATTTATTAACTGAAATTGAAAACTACTTTTTATAAATTTAAACTAATGGTAGCTACAGACAGTTGAAAATTGAGTGTTTTTTAAAATTTCAAAATTAAGCATCTGTTTGTTCCCCCTCCTCCCACTTCCTCCCCAGGTTATCCGCATGCAAAAGTTGAGATGTTTCTTTTCTATTTATTTCTCCCAGCTGGAGTCAGAACACTTCACTGATGTCCCAGATTTTCCCTGGATGAGAGGACTCTTTCCCTTCAGTTCTAATAAGACCACTTAAAAGTAACAGTTTAATGGTCTCTCTGTCCTTAATCAGAGGTTGTTAATCCCACTTGTAGCTCCCTGATGTCCACAAGGCAAAGCACAGCTCCAGCTCTTGCCACCCCTGAGTTCAGGAAAACCAGTGAATTTGTAATAGCTACAAAAAGAAAGTATTCCTGACTTATCCACATGACAAAGGCGGATGCATCTCTTTGGCAACTAGAAACCTTGGTGAAAATAACAGCTTCAGGAGTGGGCACTCATTGTGTTAAGTCTTTAACTTCCAAATGGAAAATATAAAGTTGGTATCTCAGAGCACTTCCCATAATCATTAACATGAAAACAACTGCACTACAAACAGTTCTGTGGGAAGTATAAGACTTGTTATTTCATTATGCACGGTCTGGTGGTTATTTATAGATACTGGTGCACTGTAGCGTGTGTGGCTAACACCACCCACAAAATCATGTCTGTAAGTGGTTAGTTTAATGGCAAAAAAAAAGCCTAGGCTAGACTGCGCACAACTAAGACAAGCACAATTGCTTATCTCATCACCAGGACATGTATCATTGTGCTGCACTCATAATCTCCATGTCAGGAATAATGAAGCAGTAGTACAAAAAGGAATCAAACATAGTAGGCTTCCATAGATGGATTTGTAAATGGTCACTGCCTTCTGTTTAGGTTTGAAACCCATTCACACACCCAAGGAGTTCATTGCTTGTAAAAACATTGTAGCAGGCACACAAGGAATGTGATTACGAACTAACAAAGTTGTGCCAGTACTTGATCAGTGTTTTCAATAATTAAGCAATTGTACATGTATTCTCACATACTTTGCTGTGTACATCATGGTTAAAACGCCATAGAAAGTAGCAGTGGCATCTCTTTTCCTTATGTCGATGCTCGAGTTAAAGAATTTAGTGAGTCCTCTCCTCTCAGGCAGGGAGATTAGAGGTTGTGTCCTACTAGAAACTTGCCTTGTCGGGGAAAAAGCTTTCTGTTTATGAAGGAGAGCAAAACAATCCCTAAAAGCAAGCTACCATTCTGATGAAGATACAGGAGGAGGAAAGGCGAGCTTGGTCCTCCTGTTTGTAACATGCATAGGAGAAGGAAAGCAGGATTTGGAAGCTAAACACTCATTCAAACAGGTGGAAAAGTGTAGTGTGGGTCACAGGGAGAAGATGGTGATGCTTGGGACCTCACAGTAGGGGACTTAAAAAAAAAAAAAAAAAAAAAAAAAAAAGTTAAAGCCTTCATAGGGTAAATTTTTCTGACCAGGATAGGCCATTCCAGCTCTTCCTGGAAGATAACCTCCTCTTTCTACAATTGTAACTTGTCCAGATGACTCTTTCATTTGGGCAGCCTAGGTAGTCCCTCTGAAAACATCTCACCCAGCTCTGCTTGAGCTGGGAGGTAGGTTGCATCTACCTCAAGAGAAATAAATGGACGCTGAAGCTGGCTGGAGATGAAGCATAGCCATGTGCATGTGGGGAGCTGGCAATGAAGTTAATAGAGGGAGATGACAGGATAGGGAGATGGAAACTGTGGTCTTAAGTCAGCTGGCTAGGCTGAACATGGGAATGCCTGCAATGGTGCTTTCTGTGGTCCTGTAGCTCCCCTCTGCAACCGAAATGAGCAGTGGCAGATCTCTGTCTCACTCTGGTGTTGATAGCGTGGTGATGATGGCACTGGTAGGATGCAGCATCTGACAGCAGTGAAGAGCAGAGAAGAAGGGGGTTGGAAGAAGAGCGAGACAGGGCAAAGTCCAGAAGCACAAGCTGAGTCATGCAGGAAAGAGAAATGGCATTTTTCAGAGCAAATGGCAGTCGGAAATTGTTGAGGAAGGAAAAAGGAAATGCACTGGAGTGAGTCTGAGTGGTTTAAAAAAATCAAGAGGAAAAGACAAAAAGTTAATTGGCAAAGATGATGCAACTTTTAGATAAAAAATACTTAAAAGGTAGGTAAGCTTTTTATTCAAATGCATTTAAAACCTGGCATTTGTCACTTCCAGTGCTAGCAGTTTTCTTTTTCATCTTACACTACAAACAGGTAGCATTCAGTTGAATCTATCAGCCGGAAAGATGTCCAACCTACTTGTTTCACAACGCAGGGATTTAGTATCTGTTGCCTACAGCTGCCTTACCACTGCTTTCGTAATATCCAAGAGAAAGAGAATGCAATCTTTATTAGTTTGCTTTTCTGCCATTTTTTATATCCTGATAGTTCCTGATCACACTGCTGTGAAGTTGGGGTTTTTTAATTAAAAGAAAAAAGCAACTGCTATTTTCAAACTCTGTCAAAAGACTACCTCTTCTTCGCTCTTAAAGACATCTAGATGACATCATCCCTTTCAAAACTAATGAGATTTTATACAATTTTCAGACCAGGATTAAGGAATAAGGATTTTATTTTTTCCTCATGTTTCCTTATGGAGACAGTTTTGCTTTACCTGCAGTGTGCGTCTTCTCTGTGCCCCACGTTCTTGCCGTTTAAAATAGTCTGTCCTCAAACAAGCTATCTTCTTTATTACAGGACTGTCATTTCAGTGCTAGTACGTAGTCCCACTGTTGCCTGTTGGTATCTTTTTCTTAATTCTTAAAATATTGTACAGACTCCAGAAAGCTCCTCGGTATCTCTAATGTAGATCTCAATAGATACTGTAATTTTACCTTCATCTTTTAGTATCAATTCAGTTTCCTACAGATAACTCATTCAGAATTGCTTCACTGGGCTTCCTATATACAAACTAGTCTGTATACCTATTGTTTTTTCTTCAAAATGGCTTTGCCATATTTGTTTCATCAATGCAGCTCCACATTGTTATGAATTTTTCTATTTTTATTTATAAAAGTAGAAATGTCCCATTGCCGTTGGCTTCAGGAACAGGTGATTTCCGTAGGATTTCTACTATCTAAGGACATGCTTTGTCTGTGAGTTTATTAAGTGCTGTCAAACTATGCAGCAGGTTATAAATTTTAGCCTTGTTGTACTCCATAAAACTCACCTCCCTTTTTTTGTCAGGTGTAATATCAGCTATTATATACTATTCCAGTCCCCCACTAGGAGTGAGGGATGCTGTGAGACTGAAGTATAAATCAGATCACTGCTTCCCCAGGCGTTTTTGCTGTCTTTTACTGGTATTTTAGTTATTGTTCATTAAACTAAAGGGATCCTGAAAACAGGTATTAAATTACAGCTGGCATGATTTTAAACTACATTCCTTGTAAGCTTTTTACCACAATGTACAAAATCTGACAAAAATTTGACTTCTAAGGCCCCATCTTTATGTCAGTGCAGTGGTCTCTCTCATGTGCCTCAGTCACCGTGGGTACACTTCCCCAAGACTTGCTATTTGGAAGCAAGTAGCAGTAATGTGGGTTTTGGGTGGAGAAAATAGGAGGGAGGGGAGAGGGATTAGTAGATGTGAGCAACTCCAGAGTTCCCTGTGTGCCTAAGTGAACAGTGCTTGCAGAAGGTCATGTGAAGAGATGTGAGAGCGCTGTCATTTCCAAGTAGAGGAGATAAAAGAGGAAGGATGACTACCACTGGTGGGTGCTAGTTACCTGGGTGAGTTACCTGGTCATATCCTGTAGAGTTTGCAGCCTGCTCAAGTCATGTTTCTGGTGCCCTGTCTTTGGTGTTTGACACAATGACTAGTCATTGCTTTAAGGGCAGGGCATGATGGCTGAAGGAAGAAAATTCAGGATTTTTGTCAGACTGTGAATAGCCAAGAGGTTTGTCTGCTTCTTTCCTTTCACCTCCCTTGTCCTTGCTTCCTTTTCACTCACCCTTACTGCTCCAGCCGGCATTCGCCTGCAGATGAGATGCCCGCATGAGGCGTGTCCCCACTCTCCCTCAGTCACTGGGATCACACAGCAGCTCTAGGACTCAGAGACAGTCTGTGGGGGAAAGGCAACCCATCAACCACCCAGTTTGCTGTATGTACTTTGCCTCCTGAACCAGTTTTGGCTAAATCAACGGCAATGTCTGTATCTTCCTGTTTAATCTTCAGAAGTTCATGGGCACTTGAGGAGTGTTCGCACCTTCTTACTCGTATGCCGCACTTGGAAGTATATGGTATTAAACTTAATGATGTCCTTATGGAGAGAGCTGTAGCATAGCCCATTAAGCATATGGGAGTCCTTCTCAAAAATTGACCTGATCCTATAAGACATTGATTGCTCTCTGACTTAAGGTGGGCTGGAGGGACGTTGCCATTTTTCATGAGGCACTCAGCACCTCACGGGACTGTGCTCTTTAACTCCGAAGTGTGACTATAAATGAAATGGATAAGTGAGTGGGAGTGTCTTGTTCCTGCTTCTCTAACGTCCTATAGTTTTACACTGATATTTATAGCTCTGAATTTGTCTGTGCTATAGTAATGCTCCTGAGCCGCTCATCTCCTTGTATAGAAGCTAATCAGTACAGAAGTATTATTGATACCTAACCCCTTCCCTGACCTTACAGAAGGAGAAGGTATTCAGCTTCTGAAAGCTGTAAAATAAAAAGCAGGACGACAGCACTGACCAGAGCAAGGAAACTTGTATTTAATTCACTTATCAGACCAAGTTGATTCTTGTTAAAAGTCATTGTAAAAGATTCCTGTTCCGCTCAGGTTCTGTCATGAGGCTGGTGACCAAAATTGTGTTTTATCTGGGGACCTGTGCTGAGAGGGGAGAATAGGGTGCAATTGCACACAAATACAAGATACCACACAGCATATTCATGATAAGAATTTTTCTTTTTCTAACATGCATGTTTGTAGTCACTGGCAGAGTCTGGATTTTCATGAACTATAATTTGAGCATGGCTCTCTTTACTTCCTACTTTAGCCACATTCTGAAATCCCATCTGGTTTAGAACTGGGCATTAAAGGTAATCTCACATGAGCACAGATAGTCACTAAACAAAAATAGAAACTTACTTACATTGTAAGAGGTTTACCGTGGCCATTTAAATGCAGTATTAGCCTGAGTTCTGGTCATGAGCAAGACTCTGAACCTCAGAGATGTAAATGTGAAAAGAAAAAAAGAAACACTTTCTGCATAGTAACATGGGCGCCAAAGAATCACTACCAGATGATGGCTCTGCCCCAGAGGTGCACCACTATTACAGCAAATTTATGAGAGAATGCCCATCTGGGCAACTTAGTCTGCACGAATTCAAGAAACTCCTGGATCTGCAACATCTGGATCCACAGGGAGATATATACATTAAACGAGTGTTTGATATCTTTGATCTGAACCAGGTAAACTTTCTTTTCTTTATTTCTTTAATCTCGTGCTATTGCTCTGTTTGTGAGTTGCAGCCTGCAGGCTCTTCTTTGTGCTCTGCTCACAAAACTGTTATTGGCGACAGGGTTGCCATTATGGTGCAGGTGAAGGTGGTGGCGAAGAAGTGGGACTGGGCTTTGAGGGCTTTGAGTAGGAGTCTTGTAAGTACTTTCCGGGGGCACTTAAAAAAAAAGTCAAAAAACAATTTGGAAAATGAGATGTAATTTGCAGTTCACTGGTTATTTTTTCTATCCTTTGCTTATCCTGTGCTTGTACATAAGCGTACAAAAATATTTATACGCTCAAATACAAAGTTAGTAAGTTTTTACAGCAATATTAGTCCAAGAGGAAAATATGCTCTGCGCATAACTGATGATGAAGTGCAGTGTACATAAACAGATTTGTCCAAAGTACTGTATTGAACTTGTGGCAGAGAGGAAAACGAAACTCAGATGAGGTGATCACACACAGCGCCCAAATTATGAGACCAAATAGTCTACCAAATGAAGAGGTGAAGCAGCTTCTCTAGGATATATTTCTAATTTACACTTCCTGCTACTGCAATAACTGCCTGTGATAGCAATCAGCTCTCCGTAATGTAGCTGGCTCCCAGACAGACAATATATATTTTCCTTAGGTGCACAGACAAGGCCAAAGCTATGGCCATCTGGTACTTGTGTGTAGCACCCTTCACTGGGTGTAGAAGATCTTAGACCATGTAGTTGTGGAGGTAGAGGGCAAAAGATATTAGAGACTCTAACAACTGACAGACTGGCAGACAAGTGTGGGCTGTTTTCTAGGGTTGTCTTGAGCGCTGCCTTACGCTCGTAAGGTCCTGGAGCTGGCCACCTTGAGCCCTCCGCTCATTGCAATGCTGGAGTGTCCCAGGACGCTGCCTGTCAGCACATGTTCTGCAGAGTTGTGAAACCTTCAGATTTGTGAGACCTTCAGATTCTAGATTAATGTAAAAGTGGGGAGAGTGGAATAAAAGCAGGTTTCAGAGAGAGCATTTGCTCACCTTTAGTTGCTGTGGCAGTGGCCAAATATACTTAAGGCAAAACAGGAACCCTCTCGTAATTGTTGCTTCTCTACCTGGTGTTTCAGAGTTGTGCCACCCTGCTTTGCAGGCTGTCATCACTCTCACATATGAAGTCACCAACTTGCCAGGTAGCAAAGCAAGTTTTCCCATAGGAAGTAGAGGGCAGATGCTCAGGGGGACATGTGTTTTAAACATGGAGGGACAGTATGTATAGTGTGGAGGACAGAGAGGCAGGAGGAGCTCCACCAGGACTGTCAGCTGGAGAACATGATGTCTTTTCAGCACAGCTTTCAGGATCACCATCCTGAAAGATCTCAGCTGCTTCACCTGTGTGACTGAACTTCGTCTTTACCAGGAACTTTCCTGCATCTTTCTGACCTTTACCTTATCATTGTCTCCATCCTCATCTTCCTCAGATGAACCAAGATCAATCAAAGCTAAAGGATGGAAAAACAGGTGCTGTTTAGCTAGACAGCGAGCAAACTTGAACCTTCTCCCATGCTTCCCCCAGCTGACTTTTATAGATACGTGACCTGATTTTTCTCCTTATCTAACTTTTTGTGGCCGGACAATGCCACGGTTTAATAGTGGGGCTTTCACAGTTTAAAGTTGCTATGACTTCTACTGCTGAAGCTTATATATAAAAGCATATCATCTGGAGACCAGTTTACAGTTGATCTAAATCTACAGAAACTCATTCTGGAAAATTTAAGTCATTTAATAAGGTCTTCCACTCTCAGCACAAAATATATTTTTCTCATGTAGGCTTCTGTTTTCTCACAAATAGGAATGTGCTTAGAAGGCTGTGCTAAAGTGCTAGGCCTAAATTAATCTACAATTCCAATTATAGCAGCCTAATGCTCCTTGATTGAAGTTGGGGTTATCCATGCTTGGAGGTATTCTATCATACAATAAGATGATAAAACATCTTAAAAGGTGCACAGAATTTCTCCTTTGTGTTTCATGTATGCCTAGGTTAAAACCTCTAGCAGGTAAGGTGTGGAGTATAAACCTCGTAAGATGCCAATGGGCCTTGGCAGGGCAGGGAAGGGGAGTGGGGTAATTACAGCTGTGAATTGCATTCTGCCTCCTTGTTAGCTGCATTGCTTCCATCTGAAGTCTGTTACAGAAATCCTTAGGACTTGCATTTTTAAAAAAACAACTTGCCATTAAACTGGAAACAGTTAAAAAGGAATTATGGCAGCATGGTATGGTTTTTTTGACAATTTGTGACAGATCAAAAGCCTAGTCGAAGCTTGTTTCACTCAAGTCATCCATACAAATACCAACAGGAATTCACTTGCAAGCCAAACCTTATCATTCCCTGGATTTCTTTCAGTTGGAGATAATAGAGTAGTTCAGCTCCCCACTCATGGAAATGACTATGGTCAGTGGATGCACAACAGGGAGGGGTACATCTTCACAACACAATTCAGTGTCATGTAGAGATTGAGGTTACCTCTGGTCTTGGCAGCAGGCAGAACATGTAAGCTCAGAGCATTGCACTAACTTACCGTGCCAAAGAGGCAATGCTGCTGTGGCTGTATGCCTCCTTGGACTCCGTTATCATGCGTGTTTATATGCTGCAGAGTGTAGTACTGTACAGGTATTCGTGCCTCTGGCTCAACAGAGTGCACCTGTTCAATGTATAAAAGCTGTTTCCAGCCAGTGCTTGTTTCTATTGGAGATTAGAGACACAGGATGTGTCCTAAAAGCTTTCTTCTCAGGAACATACTAAATAAATGCTAACTCTATCTGGTGTGTCTCTTGTGCAGACCACCATCCACCATCTGTTTCATAATTAAATGACCTTATATACCAGGTATGCAGATGTCTTTAATTTTTCCATATTTCTTAAAAACAAGGGTTCTGTCAAGACTTTTCATCCCTTCCTCGACTTCCATGGGATCCTTTGCTAATAATTAAACAAACAAACAAACAAATACGCTAGTGAAGTTTGAAAGTTGTTCTTCATCATTCTTAGCTCCAGTGAAAAATAAAGACGCTGAATGTTCAGCACTCTAATTGCAAAGTTAACTTTCCTTGAGATTATCACGAGGAGTGCAGGAAGTACCATTTAAGCAAACATTTTATTCATGACTCACACATTAATACTTTTAAGCATTATTTATACAATGGCATTGGCAGGATAATAAATGGTGGGTTTATCTTTTGCCACAGCTTTCCAATGAAAGCCTTAAAAAATAATGTTTTTATTAAAATACAAGTGCAACAGAATTCATTTTTTTAAAGATTCCCTTTATTAGGTCATTTTAGGGAAAAATGATCTCAGTCGTCTTCACCCTTAAGCTATTTGTAATACAAAAATGAAAAAGCTGCAACCACATACAAGTAAGCTGAATTCCTCCTGCTTTTTTTATTCCCTCTGCATCTCAGTCCATGCATAACTGTCATGCAGTTCATGCAGCATACTGTTCATGCAGCATACTGATGAATTTTAGAGAGGAAACAGTTATGTTTATCTAAAATGCTTTAGTAGTTGCCAAGTATACTGATATATACTTCGTTTTCTGTGAGAATATGTATCATACTTCAGAGATATTATATCCTCCAAAATAAGGTTATACAACGTTAAAGGAGAGAGCATATCTAGAAGAATAATCTCTGGTGTATCCATAATATATTGGAAGTGTTAGTTACTCTTAAAAAGAACTAAGGAAGCATCCTATAGTCAGCACTGCCACTATTTAACACTTATTCTAAAAAAATCTTCTTTCTTTAAATCAGAAACCCAAACCATTTCCATCCACTTCCACTGGCTTGCAGATAGGTTTTGCCATCACTGAAATAAAAATTGAACACTGCAAGGACTGGTTAATTGATAGACTGGGTTATTACGACCTGTCAAGGATAAAATTCTCACAGCCATTTAAAATGTGAAGCACTGTACTGAAAATGGGGTGCTGCAATTGTAGTTCTCTTATTGCTTATTTTGGCATTAATTGAAACTAGCTACAGGAACAAGTCTCTGTTGCTTTGTAAGAAAATCAGATTTTAAAAGGTAGGACATACTGTGAAGAGTAAAGAAGATTAATAGGTATGTGGCACCAAAAGAAAATTATGCAACTTCAAGGATCTTCTGTTGACATTTTATAAAGCATTGGATAGTCCTCAACAGGGAACAGTATTTTCTGTTACAATTCTTATTCGGAGATAAAGTTGGTAGGTGCAGAAAAACGGACACTCCACAGCAAAGAGTTTAAGAAATCTTTAGATAAGGAAACACCAACTGATGTCAATCTTCAGTCACCTTTCTAGTTTGTGCTTTTTCATTTAAAATTTAAAGTAGTTCTGTGATAAACTGGAGTTCATCTGACATCATTATGCAGATTAGAACTATAAATAAGATTTTAAAAGGAATCCATTTTAAAATCTAAAGAAGAAAGTTAAAACAGGCTGTTTGATGTAGAACAGAGAAGAAATGCAAAAATGTGTTACTTCAATAGAACTTTGTTGTGTGTCAAAATGACTACATAGCAATGTAAACTAAATCTCAAGCCACATCTGTTTTTCTTTTCCTGAAAAATTAGAGTTTCCCTTCGCTCCTCGTACTTTGCACAATGCTGACAAGTGTTGGGAGGCAGACCACCATTCCTTTTATCCTCATACCAGCTCCTTCCCCACTGTCCTGCTGTGCCTTTACAGTTCTGATTTTCAGGTAGACTTTTCATCATCTGATTCTGTGTTCTGGCTATAAATAGATGTTATCCTCTCTGGTTATAGGGACACGAATAGGATTAGCCAAGTATATCTTCTCAGGTATTGCAGCAGAAAGAAATGCAAATCATTTGGCCATGATGTTCTCTATGAAAGCAGTGGTTGCACCTCATATTCCAAGAAAAGCATGCCAATATCCACAGATGTAATATTTTTCAGAGATGTTTTGATGATTAACGCAACTCATTCTTCATTTGACTTTCAGTTGTTTTCTCCCTCCACCTTTTCCCCCTTCTTAAAAATTGTGAGAGACTGAGGAATATTATTTTCATCAATATGAGGCAATTAGTTGCTAGAGATTCTACTGAAGACATTATTTTGTTAAAGACTGGCATGGCCCGACTATGCAACAGCTACCTAGCACCACGTGATAGCTGCCTTCCATGTTCTTATTGAAGGCATGAAGAGCTCTTAACAGATGAAATAAAATTACTTCAAGTAAAGTGAAGTAAACTTTACTGAAGTAAAGTGTTTCCGCTTCTTGTGGGATTAATTATAATGGCTCAGGGCATCTTTGCTAACTGTCCTTTGCTGGAAAATTTGATCTTCAGTGGGCTTCCTTTCTCAGATTGTCTTGCTCTGATGTGTCCTCAGGGCCAGGGAATAGCTGCTGTGATATGACTTGTCAGGCTGCCTAAGAAACTGCCTAAACTGCATCCTTACATGTTTACAGGAATTACCAAAGTTGACACAATAGAATTGGGTGAAATAGTTAATAGTTATCCAAAGCAGGGTGAGAGGGGATGATAATTATCGGAATATTTTCCCAAACTTTCCTGAACACCTTTCCTCTTTCGTACCCTAAGTATTCAAATACTTGTGCAAACATAAGATCAGCTGCACACATAATTTTAGCGATGTCTTCAGGCTGAAATGACTCTCTGGACAAGTACGCTTTTCCTAGCTTACTCTACCCAGTCAGCTTAACCAAGGCAGTAAGGTTGCAGCAGCAGCATCTGCATTACACCCCCAAATATGGGGCCAAGAGCCATGTAAGCCGGTTATTATGGTTGGCAAGACATGCTACACTTTATGCTATTCATTTTCCGTGGTTCTTGTGTTGGCCCAGCACGCACTTTGCGCAGTGAAGTCTAACTCTTTCTTTTTTTTTGAACCCTTTTTCACTCTCACAATCACCTAATTAGTCTCCACAACAAGAAATACTTTGAAAACTTATTTTCTTATTTTCTTTTCAGTCATAGCTATCACATTGTAGAGTCAGCAATAAAAGCCTGCGTGTCAAAAAATTAATCAGCTTCTAAATCAAGGGCTAGAAGAAAATAAGAATCAAGATATCTCTTAGCTAGAAAGAATTCTTCTGTCAGAAGTAACAAAAATCGGCAGCTTTTACTTCCTGAAATATTCATGTTTTTTGGAGTTGACAGGTACATGTACAAATCCTTCTCCCATTAGTTTCAGATATAATCCAACAAAAACAAGAAAGCCAAACCATTTGCCTCTCCTTAATCTGGAGTAATGTTGCATAAAATTATCTCAAATGTAAAGTAACTAGCCTGATTACTGTAAGTAAAGAGGAGGTTAAATTATGCTTTGCTGTGTTCAAGGCAGTGTAGTTACATCATTTTTCTCAGCATGCTTAAGTGCTTTTGAAAGTACTGTACCCTTATAAGAAATTCCATGGAATAGAAACTATGTTCTATGAATATTTCACCCGGTTCCGTGAAACACTATTTATTTATACATTGTCTTAAAGAATGTCTTTGTTCTTCTTAACTACCGCCACAATTTTTTTACATCCAATTTTATATATATTGATTCCAAAAAGGAATCTATTACTTTGTAAGGGCTTCCCACAATTCTTGGTGCAATTTCAAAATCTTAATTTTGTTTTCTAGTGGTTTGGCACAGGATTTACTGCTATGATAGTACTAACTTATGCTATAATAATATGTCATTATCAGCTAAAAGGCTACGTTAACATCATTAAAATCATCACGTGCTAAATGTCAGTACAGTTGAATTCTTGACTATAGGATTTGATGGTATGACTTATGATCTAAAAGTTTTAGACTAGAGGTAATTCCTCAGTGGTGGCACAGCACCATCAAGTGTGGAAGGCTGATTCTTTACTGGACACTAAAGTGAGATCTGTCTCAGATTATTATTAGAGCATTGCAGAATTCAGTGGCTCTTTTTTTTTTTTTTTGCATTTCAAAAAGGGTAACCTGCATGTCCAAGAAGTTTTCTCTTCAAAAACAAAATTTCAAAATATTAACTTAGGCATGTACTATTAAGTAATATTCCGGTCAAATTTGCCTTGCATAGCGGTCTTGATGCTTAGCTGGATTGGATTAAGTTATGTGATGGGGCAGCGATGCTCACAGTGCGCACCATGAAGTGCCCCCACCTCACCAAATAGCCCCTTCCTTGCCATCTGTGCTCAGCATGTCCAGGCTCACTGCATTTGCAATAGAGATTTGCTGCACTTTGGGGCAGTAGGTCCATCACACTCTTACGCATGCCCAGATCAAAGACACGGTTTGTGGTGGTGCAAGGCCAGATATACTGCCTTCACCGACACCCTGGCAGCTGGCTGTCTGGGGTCCCATTTCACACTAGGACCCAGCACCTGAGATCCACAGGTTAAGACAGCGCAGCCTGTAGGTTCTGAATGAAGCTGTAATGCCAACTATGTTGCACAGGAGACCTAGAGAAAATTAATCACTGCATTGGATACAGAGAACTCAGTAGCAAAAATTACTGACAATAAAAACTAAGCACTTAGAAGTTTGGTCAAGTGATTCTTTGAATTAACATTTTTTCTTGTTTTTTTCTTTAACGTGGTTTAAATTTGTATCACATACATTTTTACTGAACGTCCTGCAGAAGCAAATGTAGGAAAATTCAATGTGAGTCAGTATAAAAAGGGAGGAATGTGAAAGAATGATGAAGTTCAATTTGATCTAAAAATAAATCTTCATTGTCTATGCAGTCTCCCATTGAGTTGTACTACCTGAGTTCCTACACCTTCTGACTGAAAGGGCTTAGAGTTGTTTCCTCTGCAGTCACTTAGTGACCAATATTACACATCAAACTGAAGCAATTACACTTTCCTAAAAACACAATGTTGTGGTTTAACCCTGCCTGGCCAGCAACTAAACACCACGCAGACTCTCACTACCTCCCCCACAGCGAGATGGAGGAGAGAATCAGAACAGTAGAAGTGAGAAAATTCGTGGGTTGAGATAAAGACAGTTTCATAAGTAAAGAAAAAGCCGCGCGCACACAAGCAAAGCAAAACAA
>VZSZ01001955.1:0-148197 GCA_013398815.1 Ibidorhyncha struthersii | reverse complement strand
CCTTCCTCCTTCTTCCCCCAGTTTTCTATGCTGAGCATGACGTCACATGGCATGGAATATCCCTTTGGTCAGTTGGGTCAGTTCTCCTGGCTGTGTCTCCTCCCAGCTCCTTGTGCACCCCCAGCCTACTCATTGGCAGGGTGGTACAAGGAGCAGATGAGTCCTTGACGCTGTGTAAGCACTGCTCAGCAATAACTGAAACATCCCTGTATTATCAACACCGTTTCCAGCACAAATCCAAACCATAGCCCCATACTCGCTACTATGAAGAAAATTCACTCTACCCCAGCCAAAACCAGCAAACAAGTGTAAGGTTTTCTTTGAAAATTTCATTTACTTGTAAACAAATTAGCACGTATTCTGCAGCTTTCACTGAGTTTAAAAAGTGCTTGGAGCATATTACTACCATTATCAGCTAAAACTGTAATTTTGTCATATTACATGAATAGGCAACGAAGATTAACTTTGTACAATTAATCCTAATTACTTTTAAATACTACTTGTTAAGTTATGTAGATAATGGGGAAAGTAATTTTAATGAGAGACAGTTCAGGGATATGCTTCTTTTTTTAAAGAAACTTTAAGTAAAAGTGCAACTGTCTTTTTTTTCTATTTATTTCCTTATTAATTATGAATAGAGCAGTTAGAGGGTACTCCAGGTTTACATTTTCTTCTTTTTCCCCTTTATCATTTAAGTGTTGCTTTGAAACATCTGAAACTATGCAGTCATGATTCATACATTTGTTGGTAACAATGATGTTAGTGAACCATGCTTTGGAAATAATAATTGCATTAAAAATGCAGCAGAAATTGGATGTTCTGTTTCAACTAACTTGGCCACAAACTCACGTAATGACAACAAATTGGTAACTGCCTTCTTGTGACAAAACATGATCTATAATTTCCCATTTTTTACAGAAATAGAAAACGCCTACTAGGTAAAGAAGATAAAGAGTACAAACTTTTTCCTTCCCTGAGGTCCTTTATCTGATAATACTGAGTAGTTTATGCAATGATAATATATGTGTTTAACTTTTGGGAGCCTTCTTGCGTACTTCCCTTGAGACATTAATTCCTAAAAACGTTATTTAGGAGCACCTCAGATAATCTGCCAAATAGAGCATCTTTGCCACTAGAAGACATGTATGTCTTCAAAGGGCTTTTCTTGGAGGTTTGTCCTGCTATGTTCTTGGGTTTGTCAAACGAGAAAAAATTGCTCCAATTTTCAGCAATAAATTTGCTGAAAAATGCTTTATGTGGTCATGGCTGTGTTTTTTCTCTCTCTTGCCTACTGCTTTGTATTAAGTTGGGAAAGGCGCTCCTAAAAGCACAGGCAGAGGCTTAAAATTAGAGGTGCAGAAAGATGAACCCCACCATCCAGGAGATGATGGCAGAGGGCTAGGTCCTTGAGCACACACTTTCTGTGAGTACAGCGCTCTTGGGCGCTGCCGTGATATGCCACAGGCTGAGCACAGGACCCAGCCCAATGCCTTGGTGACTTCCCTGTCTCCCTGGTTCTCCAGTAATCTTGAAAGAAAATCGTGAGTGTTGGCAGAGAGTTAGGGGATAGCTGTTAATTTTAAAGAAATAAAATAGTTTGTCATCTTAACATTTTGGATTTCACCAGGTTTTACCAGGGCAGTCTACAAGCCTGAGAGCCATGACACATATCTGGGTCTGCATTTCCAAATCCTCTAACACAAAGGTCCTGGCATTTTCTAAGTCCTCAAATGTCACAGGTCCTCTTCATCTGGGCAAAGCAGAACCTTCTGTAACAGTCTGGTGAATACAGCCTCATCTCTATATAACAGTGGGCCTGCAACTTTCACAAAACCACTTAACAATCTGCAGCTCCTAATTCCCTGCCTCGTTCTTCATCCTTATCTAATAGCCTTTGCTTGCTGAGATTCTCCTCCTACCCATGACAGGCCAGCTTTGTTTGCTTAGGAAACTGGTGATTCTGGCCACGGCTTGCGGGGAATCTGGAGCTCTCTCCAAGCTCCAAACTCCAATATCAGACCTTAGGGACATGTCAAAGCAATAGAGTCACAAGCAGCTCTGTATTTCTTCAATAACACGTTTGCAACCCCTGAGGAACTGCTGAAACTCTTCAGAAGTAAAAAGAAAGCAAGGAAATGGGGGAAGATGAAATTGATCACAATGAATCCTCCTTTAGGTTTCTGAGGGAGGAGAAAGCAGCGCTATATTTGAAACGGGGTCTACAGAGAAAGAGCGAAGCACATAGGATGAGCTATAAATTTCACAGTTATTCTGAGCTGTTGTAATCTGCTGTTTGACCTGTGCCTTCTCCCTCTGCCTCATGAGGTTTAAGTAGTATTCTGAAAGACAGGGGGTGGGGAGGGAAGGTGGCTTAGTGTCCTAAACCCTAGGTTTGAAATACCTAGATCGTCTATAATTGCACACTTGTTAATCCTTTTAAAGCCTGTTGAGCTATTCTCCTGGTGTCAGGTTGAGTTTAGAGATTTTTCAGGAGCAAATTTGAAAGCAAGACACTGCTTATTGTGTATCGACTCTCAGTAGACCCCTCAGTATGCCAAGTTAAGACAATGTGTTCACTCATAATAGGGTTTTGAGGGGACAGAAATCTGCCCTTTCCACACACACAGCCGCGGTGTGCTGTGGGAGATGGCTGGGTCACTATCCTGGTGGCACTGCATCCACAGGAGTAGGAAATCGCCATCACGTAAGAGCCAGGCAGCCAAAACCCCGAGTTCAGATCCCTCTGGCCGAACCTCGAGTTACCGTGCCATTTCAGATCAGCTGTGTACTCGCAGCTGACAAGACAATTATTTTTTAATCTGTATTCAAATAGTTTGAAGCTGTGAGAGTTTTTTAAGGAGCTGTGAAGATTAGCAACACTGTTCTGGGAACCGACGGGTAATGCCCTCCTACGGCCCGGGGCTGGAGTATTAATTGCTGTTGTGTAACGCTGCGGTCCCTTCCCTGTCCGGCTTTGCCCTTGCAGGACACGCATCCCCCTCCTCACCGAACAAAAGTGAGCAGCCTCCAGCAACTGCACGCAGGCTGACATTCCGAAGCCAAAACACCTCATGAGAAAGATCAGATTAAGTTGCTTTCTCCTCAGGAGATCCAGTAACTAACAAACAACTGAAATGGGGCCTGGGCCCCCGGCTGGGGCAGTCAGGGCTGGTGGTGCCCTCAGGGCGGTGAGGATCAGCTTTATATCATCAGTAAATTCTCCTTCCAGTTTTGGAGCCTTCTTTTGTCTTTGTTTTGCGAATCAAACCGATCCAAGTGGCTTTAAAGAAAAATCACTCATCAGTGAATGCAAAACAAGTTACAAAAACACAGCATCAAAGGGTACAAATACATGCACAACCATAATGCATCCTTAAGTTTCTAGTTCATCTGGTCAAGCCGTTAAAGAGACTAAAACAAAAGTATATACTTTTATTAAGTCTGCTATGCTAAGCAGAAATTCCAGAAGACTTTGGGGCATGTAAAAGAAGTTTTGAACCCATTTTTTTTGTGTGTCTCTCCGACCCACTCCTCAGAATTGCATGAGGAGATTTCTGCCCCCTCCCTGTTTTACACCATACCCAGAGGGGGTAGGTGCCCTGTGCGCTTACCCCAGCTGGGTCCACACACACAGGCAGGGAAGGGAACAGGACTTCACCCACCCTGCCGGACGCCCATGGTATGTATCCCGGTGTAATCATGCTGCAGCCGAGGAAGGCATGGCCAGCGCCATAGACATGGAAAATAAGCCTTCACGCACAAGAAATGCATCCGTCACCCAAACCTGTCCCGTACCCTAAGCTGCCAAATAAGGAGGTTTCACCAGCATTAACTCCATTTAACAGAAATATTAGAAATTTGGCTTTTAGAATAACAGAATAAAGCACCAGTAGTAAATTATTTATATCTCCCACCACTGGTAATCAGCTCTGCTTATTATGTTGTTGGGGTTTTTTTATTTTATTTTATTATCATTTATTTTATTATTTTTACGGTAGCTCTTTTCTTGCGAATTACTGACTTTCCAACAAGCAACAGACACTTCACTGTGTGCGCTGCATAGAGTGAAGTTTTACAGAGCCCAGAGCCATGTAAGGACCTACCTAGATACTTGTATTGTGAATAGTTATAGAGCAGCAGATGGGTAAATCAGCATGGCAATATTCTTTTAATAACATCATAACGCATTTATTGTATTATTTGTTGTACTCACAGAACCACAGGATAGTCTTCATAGGTTACTGTTATGATTCTTTTCATTATTTAATGTACTATTCTGAGGCTCTTGGATGCAACTGTAAAAAGTGCAGTATTTCTCTTTATCTGAGAAAGCTCTGTATATGTGTAACAACATCACCATAGCCTTCTGCCTCACATAAACATTTTCTTTTCTACCTACAATATATGTCTTTTGATGTAGAAAGGAAAAACAGCACATTTCTCATCAATGCTTTTGTGCAATGCTTCTTGTTCCACATCATGTAGATAAACATGTCTGCCTTCTCAGTACTTCTACCCCTGGTGCACTGGTTGCTGAGATTAATGTGTCACTGGTGGTCTTTGCATGTCTACAGAATATGTCTGGGGCTTTCCTGGCAACTACAATTTCCCTCAGGTGTTTTTCAGAGGTGGGAGGTTTTTTTACCTTGGTCTTCAGTCCTCTCCTGCTTGGGTCAGACCAAATGATGCACGAGATTAGAATTACATACCTGAACATGTTAAGTTGATTACTACATTTTCCAAACTTCTGGTATTTTGTCAGAGCAGCAACAGTGACACCAAAACATAGGAAGAAAGCAAACAAAATATTATTTTCCAAAATTCCAAGTGAAATATAAGGGAGAAAGAAGAAAATTAATCTTGTCATGGCCATCCAGCAATCCTAAAATTAATCTGTAGTTTCAATAAGTAGTATGAAATGCAATAAAAAAGCAGCAATGTGAAATGCACCTAACCACATTCTTAACATATCTATCAAATCAGATGATGGAAACGTAATCAGCAAAATAAACCTTGCCCTCCAGTAAAATACTTGATGAGATGCTTCTTGAAATAATAGTGGCAAAACTGAAATTCAAGCTGGTGTGCCAAAAAGAAGCACAAACTTTGTGGTACACGACGTGTCATTTTTTGGTAAAGCATCTGTTTTTAATACTGGGACTAGTCTTGCTTGAAATCTACATGCAGTTCCTACCAAATTTAATTTAATCCCAAACAGCGGTTGAATGGTGTCTTTGCCTTTGCTGAGTTTGCTGTGAATTACAGTTTGCTGTGAGTTACAGTAAATCCAGCAGCCACAGCAGAACCTGCACAAAGAGTCTGTGAAGCAATGGTCAGTCCGCACAAGTTATGCACGCACCATTTCCGCATGTGCATCAGACCAACTGTGTTTGAAACATTGAATTTACCTCTCAGGTGCCACTCTGCCAAACAGCCTTGCACAGAAGTCAAAACAAGCACTACAAGTATGGCAATGAGTCACACCACACCTTTGCAGGACTTCTTTTCCTTTAGTCTAGTAGTCTTGAGGGCAGATTAATGCCTGCTGGTTGCAAAACCTCAACTGGCAAGACTTCTGTTGCTGTATGACAATAAAAATAAGTAACACGCTAAACCTACTTGATACTCATCCAACCTCCTCTTCTCAATCACAGGCCATCTGAAACTGATGACAGTCTTCCCAAGGTTTTCCAAGCGATTGGATTCTGACCAACGTAAAGATCACAAGATTAAATTTAACAGCTGTTAATTCTTTTTATATGCACATGAGAAACAGTTGGAGTAAGTACTCTCCAAACTCAGCAACTGTTTCTTCCATCCTCACCACATTTTTACAGAAACAGAGGAACTGTCACAATGCCTTAGACCACCTGACCATGGAGGCCTGTCCTTGACAGGTTTCCATCACTAGCTTCGGAGAAGAATGCAGAAAATATGGAATTAATTAGATCTGAAATGCTCTTTCTCTATGAATATCCCCCAATCCTCATTATTTAGAAACTAGTTTATGACTTGAAGGCTTTATATCCGATGCAAAATATATTAGTCAAAGAGACCTGATGTTTATATGGAAAAAAACACAGTATCTGGAGTTCATGGCAGGTTATTGGTTACCATGCACAACACTTACTACATGATCGCTCAGATGAGTAACACCTGGAGCAGCTCTGTTGCACTGCAAATCATCTGTAGTTGTGCAGTCCCCATATGAATATGAGCAACTCTGCTGTAGACATCTTATTAGTACCAAACCAGATATCCCAGACTCCTCTTTGTCACATGTGGAAGTCTACCACAATACTGTTTCTCTTCTCCTCAAAAAATGTCAATAACAATTGCTCAGAACAGGTTTGCCCCCGACCCCTACTGCTCCCAGCTTTCAGGGGAAAACAAAACTGTCTGTGCTAACGCCCCTTCCTATAGTGTTTCCAGTTGAGTGCATCCTTTTTACACACCACAGTAGATTTCTATGTTAAGGTGCTTTATAAATCAGTGTGTATTATAGAAAATTCGATGACCTGTTTCTGTGAAATTGCCAGAATGAACAGAAAACCCATGTTGTTAAATAGGGTTGTTTTTTTTCTCTCTCTCTCTTAGGATGGATTTATAGACTTCTTGGAGTTCATAGCTGCAATAAATTTGGTTATACGAGGGAAAATTGACCAAAAATTGAAATGGTATTTTAAGCTATACGATGCTGATGGAAACGGATGTATTGACAAAAAAGAACTGTTAAGCATATTCACGGTAAGGAAGTTACGACCAATAGCAAGAGCATTTGACATAGCGCATTGCCCCTGAAACAGTGGTTTCATCATGTGTTGTAAATGGATTGTCTGTACTTTACCTGAAGATTTACAGTTGTAAAACCAGAATTGTTCCAGCCAGCGACACTCCTGACATTAGTTTCTTGCTTATTGAGGTAAACATATCTAAGTAGTATTTTACTTTAAATCATAGTTCTACAGATATAATGCTTTACTGAAAGTGAAAAAGTGTAGAAACAGTAGAGGCATTATTGTGATAAACTATACTATAAGGCAGGGTAGAACTGAAGCAGCATAACAAATAAAACAGCTGGTTACAAGTGTTTGTGCCAGCATATTGTAGAAAACTGGCTTCTCAAACTGAACTTGCTGCAGGAAACTATATATATTTCATCAAAATAGTCCAATATTTTAATTTTTTGAAAGGTTTTTAGATTTGTTTACTATAAATGGCATTACCCCATTTTAAAATTAGATTGGGGAAAATTAATTTTATCATTAAATCACACAGTGACATTTGGATACAAACATTGTAGAAAATTTTGCAGAAAATCAGTCCCTTTCAAACCTAGCAGTATAATTCTTTCTTTAAAATTATTTCTGTATTTTTCAACTTGGTCCAATGAAATAATATTTTGTACTTCAGTAGCTGCTTTCATCCAAACGATATTATAGGGTTCCTTGCAAATACGAATGACTTAATACTGCTCCCTTAATAATAAAAGTCCTTAATACATGACTCATTACAGATCAAGGTTTTGCTGCAGGGAGCATAAAATCTAAATAGGGATTTAATGTCATAATAAACAGGGAACGTACTTTGCCTGGATTCTGTGTTACTGCTGGTGCCTGGCTAGTCGCTGTTAGAGACGCTCAAGACCTGCTGCCCAAATTAAATGGAACTGGAGCCAGATGGAGCCATGAGGTCAAACAAATAAAGTTGATGCGTCACCGTCTAAAAAGAAGCTTTCTAAAGGCAGAAGGAGAGGCTGCATCTCCCAGATTTCTCCTCATTTAAGACTAATGACACCTTTCTTTTGCAGATATTCTCCATCATTTTTCACACAGAGGCAATGAGGTGACTGTGTTTTGTCTTGGGCTTTAACCCAAAAGAGAATTAAAATCCTTTTACTGTAAAGGAGATTTCTTTTTTAACTTACCTGGTTTTAAAAACAGTTTAAATCTTTGTATATTTTCTTCTCTTTTAGAATATGAGAACTTTAACTTAAAGCTGCCTAAGTCATTTGACATAGGCTAGGTTAAAATCCGTGGGCTCTAAATAAAGTTCAAAATACAGGCTCACAGCGATTAAGGGCCCTGCTTATACTAAGCATCAGTAAACAAGGGCTTGTCCAAAAAGATATGTCATATCTGAGACATTCATTTAAATCACAGAAGTCCTGTTAAAACTTCATCTGTCCCTACAGCTGTGCAAACTTTGGACCAGCAGATCATTACCAACTATCAAAATTCCTTCCAGACAACCATGCACCCTCTCAGTGCCTTTTAACAGCCCAGTTATTTTATTTTATTATTTAAGGTGATTCTGTGGTTGTCAGTGATTTAAGTACTTCAGGAACCACTGCTTTACTCTTAGCACTACAACAAATTTAACTGTGGCAGAGGTACAACCTTCTTCTGAAGACTGCATCAAGATCAGACATACAAAACACCAGAAGTATCTGAAGTATGAATTAGTTATACAAACAAGTTTACGTACGTATTTTCTAAAATTCTTGCTGCCTTTTTGAACTTGTTTGTGCAAAGTAACATAAAGACAGTGATGGTCAAGAATTCCACATCAGTGCTGAACAGGTTTAACTTATGTTTTATTTAAGTACAACGAATTTTAAAATACTATCAGGAATACTGAAGGAAACAACTAGCACATACAGTGAATTATCTTACACATCGCAGTTCATCTCAAGATAATTCAGGTGCAGAAGAACAAATCCTATAGTATGCCCATTATAGAGCATATATGTATGTCTGTTTATACATATATATGTATTTTCCCAGTAACTTACCAATTGTGGTATCAGTTTGAGTCCAACTCTGTAAATATATGCTTGTTGCTTCTGGACCACTGGCTATTAACATATTGGCTCCTATTTTATTAACCCAAATGATCACCATAATGCAAAAACTACTGTCTCAGTGAATAGGATACAATTTTGCAAAAATATTCATGTATACCCTTACTCCAAATATTGGGTCCCTTTTCCACAGAAAAAGTAGAGGGAAGACTTCTGGTTTTCTTAATTTCTTTGGAGGACAAGTAAATTCTGCCAACTTCCAAGACTGCTGGTCTGACTTTATATGTGATTACTAAGTTAAACATGTCTTAATAGAAAAAATTACTTAGGCTTTCTGCTCATGTGCTTTCAGCTGTCAAAAATAATACTATATTTAAATCACACAGACCACAGGGCACTCTCCAAAGACACAGAACTCTCTAGGGCCGGATAAAAATGCTGGTGTGGAATCTAAAGTGTATTGCAGAGCAGAGATGGCACATGGTTTCAGAAGACCTTCAGAGATATGTAAATTAGTCTGTAATCTTCAGGCTGTGTGATGTTAATTAAATTTCCAATCCTCGTTACTGAAGATTTACTTGAAATAGCTATTTATTTAGCAATTTTTGAAAGGGTTGGTGAACTAAAGAGCTGCATCGCAATTACTGCAGTTGCCAGTGCATTGTTTTTACAACTTGATGGAAAAAAAGTCTGAAAACTTTCTTCATTTCTTCCTTCAGGCTATCCAGGCTATTAATGGCCACACCAACATGTCTGCTGAAGAGTTCACAAATATGATATTTCAGAAGATAGATGTGAACAATGATGGTAAGAACCTAGGTTTTCTTGGCATTGGCAGGGACTTTCCCCCATAAGGAAGTATGGGATCAAGAGGGGAGTTGAACAGGCTACTGAAGAACTGACTTTTAGATGAACTGAAAGCCTGAATTTGTTCATCTTTACCCATATTACTTCAGCTTTAAAGTGAACTGTAAATCAATTGACTCTATTAAGCTGGCAAAGGAATTACATGCAGTAGGGGCTAAAACATGAAGGTCTTGCACTGTTCATCCAAAATGCCAGTGCTCTGGTTGCACAGCAAAATGAAAGTGTGATCGAGGTACTTTTTAGTATATTTGTGTTGGCTTAATCTATCTAAAATGCATAAGAAAACCAATTAAGAGGCATGGTTGCACATGCTCTAGCATGTTCTAAAGGTTGGACAACATATTGGAAGTCCCTTGAAGTCTGATTGTTAACACATGCTAAGACACATGCTACTGTGTTTTCTCAAGATGGCTAGATTAAGCCAATTGGATTTGCACTTTGGAAACGAAAACTTTAATTCACTGCTTCAGAGTTGTTTCTAATAGAAAACTTGTCACGTGTGAATGTCTTCCCTCATATTTCTAATCATGAAGATCCTCCTTCCACTGGCTATTACGTTTCACATCAATTACTGCAATCATTGACAAATTAGGAATATTAGGAAAGCATTGCACAGCAAAATCAGATCCCAGCCAGGAATTTGGGGCATTTTTTTGTTCATTTTTTTGGTCTCACTTGAGGTATTAAGGTTACTTTTTAAAAAGCCACTTGTGGTATATAATCAAAGTATAAACAGTAATCTTGTGATGCATGGGAATAACTTGTAGAGGATTTTTTCCCCATCTGCTTGGCCCATCTTTTGGGTGAAGACAAATTAACAAAGGACTCCAAATAACATATAGTCATAGTCTAGAATCTAACCCAAATCCCATGATTTTTCGTACTTTGGCCCCTGCTTTGATCATATGTTTACTGCAAGTAATAATTGTATCTGAGATAGACCATCAGCTGAAAAAAATAACTTTTGTGTCTTACATTTTAGTAATGAAATGCCAGAACATGAATTATTCAGAATTACCTTCATAATACCCTCATTTCAAATTGCTTTCCATACATAGGTGGGTTTTTTTTAAATGGCTGCATTACTCCACCGGACTAATGGGACAAATTTTACCAAGTTTAGCTTAAGCTATGCTACCTCCTTATAACTTCTTATTAAAGAAAAGGGCAAATAGACAAATAAGTTGCAATGTATTTCTTCACACTAAAATACAAGAAATAATCCCATGGTTGTAGGGAGAAATTCTTAAAACAAATCTCCTGATGGCTTTGCAATTTATTTTCATTAGCTTAAGGAAATCTGAGACCCGTCACGGTCACAGTGAGTCTGGGCATGCCAGCGTAACCACATCTCACAGGTAACTGCAGTGGTTTTTGTATGCTTGCACGCTGGTTTTGGTACTTTGAAATATACAGCCTGGGATCAAGAGGAGGGAATTCAAGATCAGTTGACCTGAATAAGCAGGAAAATGATGCAGTGTGTCCATCTGACGAGTCCAGGAACGCCACCCAACCAAAGACCTCAGCCAAAGGCAACACACAGGGAGGCAGATGGGAAGTAAGAGGAGTGCTTGGGATAGGAGAAGAGATCAGAGGAAGTGAGTGGATGAGTGGCAAAGCAGGAGGACAGAGAAAAGCATACAGAGACAGCTTGTTTGTTCATGGCTCCCAGGATGACTATACAAGGGCACTGGGGTTGAAAGAGGAGGTGTGAACATCCGCAGGGCACTGCGCGCCAGCCCCTGGAGAGGGTCTTACTCCTCTCACTGAAGCCTAAGACTTCTGTTAAGTAACGTCATTCCACTTTAATAGTGTGTATATGAGACCGCCCACTGGTGCAGTGAGGGCCCATACGACTAAAGAGGAAGCAGCCTTTACTGCCCATGGGTAGAAAGTGGTTTTCACATTTTTCAAACGCTGATCATTTTCTTTTTTCACATCAGATGACGTTTCCAAGGTTGCCACGAACAAAAAAAAAAAACATCAAAAAAATCCAGGGAGTACTTATATCTAAAAATAGCCAAAAGTCACCTAGCTAAGCATTCACCAGAAGTGCATGAGACTTACTGCGCCCCTGCACCCCAGGGCTCTACGTCATTCAGCTATCTTCCTCTCTGCCCGGCCCCTTGTCATTTCTTATTTTAGTGAGAAATCACTCATTGTTGTGATTTTAACAAGAAACTTTAAACCGTTCTCAGAGGAAAGAATCAAGCTCTTCCTATTAAACCAGGCTCTGTTTCCCCTTTCAGAGAAAAACAGTATCACTGGAATAACTTCTAACCAGAGAACTGTGTACACTCCTGTGTACGATGTGAGTAGACACGTGCCTAGGACTGGCCTTTGCCTTCACTGACACAGAAGAGAGTAGGAAAAGAGGAAGAATGTAAATTGCATTCCTGCTCCTCCATAAAACAGATTTTATAGCTGTCATGCAACTTCCAATCATGCTCCAAATGACCATTTCATTTGCTTGGAAGAATTTATCTCATCAAACCACTTAACCAATTTCTTTTACTACATCTTATTGTGGCTCTAAATAATCCTAGTAGTCAACATAGGGAGTATCCCTGGTAATCCTCAGCAAATCACGCCCTAATCTCCATTAAAACCAGCGAAATTCCAGCTAGCTCAGTAAGAACTGGTCCATGCAGCTAAATTCAGCCTTGATACAGGCTTCAATAGTGCTCTTTTTCACACATTTCTGTCACCATAGATACTGAGCATTCATAGTTGTCTTAGACTTCTGTGAAAGGTGTGTTTGATCTCTTTTAAGGGAAAAAGCGAGTTTGATTTCTAGGATCTAATGCAAAGTGGGAAAAAATAGAAAATATTCTGCCTGCATTTGCCTATCAGGAGAGAATGGGGATCCTTCTTGAGGGATTCAATCTGGCATGAATGGCCTTGTGTTGGGCTGAAAGTGACTGCTGGGTTCCTCGGTTCCTAAGGAGTATCTGATTTCCTTTTAGGGGAACTGACTTTAGAAGAATTTATCAATGGTGTGGAAAGAGACGAGGACCTAATGGAATTGATTACGAAAAGTTTTGACCTTTCCAACGTACTCAAAGTCATACAGAGTGGCAGGAGACACAGCATCTGAAGGATCCAGTGACGGACGTGGCATCTGTGTCATTTCAAGGAAGATAATATTTGATACATTCAGAGAGCTTGATGTTGTCAAAGCCTGCCCAGACAATACCAAGCAGCCTGCTCCAGGAGTAACAATTTTCTCTCATGACTCCGTATCTCTCCTTTATTCTTTCTCTTGCTAATGACTGTGGCAGCCACAGAACACAAACCTTTGCTCACATATAACAGAAAACTACTTGATGCAATACTAATAACTTAATTGGTCTCTATGACTGTTCAGAGTAATCAATAAAACTCTGAAAATACCGAAGACATGGAGTTAACATGGAGTTAACAAATTTCTTAAGTACGGGCTCTTTAACCTACTACTTAATCTGTGGACATAAACTTCTAGGTAGGACTGGGTTCTATGTGGATCAATTAAGAATGAAGCCTGGTTTGCATTAACTTAACATCTACTCTAATCAGTAATCAAAACTGGAGAAAGTTCTCAGGAAAACACCTCAGCTTAATATTCCCAAGATGTGCATCCTCCTTAACAAGCTGTGTACCACTCCTGATTTTATTACATCTGTAAACTAAAATAATGTGATGTTTTGACGGTTTTGGCAGGGTTCAGCTACTGTTCTTTCAAATTAACCTCTTACAGAAGCACTGAAATGAAATTTTATCTTTGTAGAGTAAAATTAAAAGTTCAAAGAATAGCTAAACCCAAACAATTTTGTAAGCACTCTGTTTCCCCAGAGATTTGTGTCCTTTGATGTGTATGTCCTCCTTTTCAAAACAATTCATTTTCACTGGGCTCTTTGCCACAGCTGCGTGAGACGAAAGGTAAGAGGTATCATGACTAGTTCCTGCTGATGGGACTGCTGGCTTCTGCCAAACAGACTGTTAAACAGCTGAATTCTTCTGGCCTTTCCCTGACAGGGAGTACTAATTTAGGTATCTTTGCCCTTCCCAGATACCTGGGCAAAAGGTTTTAGCAATTTAGTCTCTTTGAGACTTATACCTTCTTTCCAACTGGGTTGCAATTGTCTCTGAAGATGATAGCTGTTAGGAGTGCAGGAGAGGCGTTCACAGATGGCATGATCACATATGCCTCCTTTTCTTAGGAAACCTAAAAACAATTCAAACTTACTTTATAAATAACAAGATTAATTCTATGAGCTGAAACGGAACTGCACAAACTGTCTGCAAAGGGAAAATTACAGTTCTCTCTGGTTCTGTTGGGATTGATTCTCTCTCAAGTCTGCAACACATTTTATCAAATTACTACATTATATCAGAAGAATAAGTTCTGCTTGGCTGACAGTGCCCTGCAGGCATCACACTAATATTAGTTATTGTTAGAAGCATCAACTTTATGCAAAATAATTTATGCACAGATTGGTGCAGGCGGAATGAAACAATTATTGACTTCAATATGAAAATGTTTTTCTTCCAAATCCACTTCAAATCCATGTCCACCTGCACATGAAATGTGCTCCATCATCTGCAATTATTATCCCAGGTTCTGGTTTGATCAATGGAATATACTAAGAGTATGCAACATGCATCACTTGACATTATAAACAGTTCTGACATTATAGTTCTGACATTTGAATCTTTTATATCATTTCCAAAAAAAACCCAACAGAATGATGTATGAGATTGCTGGAGGTTCAAATTTTAAGTTCTTGTATTTATTCATCATTGACACATTAATATGTCATTGTCAGTATCAGTTTTCTCACACCCAGACTTCAGAAAGTCATTTTTCTTAATCTAATGGTTTTGCATTTAGATCCTATGATGGTGGTGTCTTTCAGAATTGGCTTTAAAATTTTTTAAATTTAATGGTCCAATTTAAGCAATTTGGATGTATGGGAACAGCTGTGTTTTGGATTTTTGCTTTTAAACTAATGAAGTTACAGACTTTGAAAAATGACTACTATCTATGTACACAGACTCTTTTTTTGTAAAGGGATTTCAAAGAAAGTATTTCCATTTAAACCTGTCTAACGTATCTGTGTAACTGTAATTATATGAAGTGAATTATCAATTCCGGAAGAGTGTTGTGCTGTATTAAAAAAAGTATGTATGTAAGGAAATTCTCGGCCATTTTTTGTTATACTAAATTTTAAAGGAGTAGCTGACATGCTCATTTTCCACACTTTAATCTAAAATCATCTAGCAGAAACCTGTGTAATTAAGAAGCAAGTATCTTTGCTGTTTAATGTAAACACTCTGGCACATCATTTCCAGAAATATTTACCTTCAATAACTCCTCATGCATTTGGGACTAGTCATAAGATTCTATCTAGTTTTTTATGTTGATTAACATAAATTTCCTTTAACTACTTAAGGACCATTTGATACACAGCTGCTTGAGATAAATGCATTATGGCCACAATGTTCTATTGGTTTCATTCTTCTAAATTTGTCAGCTGCTCATCAAGTGTATCAGTGAAATCAGGTGGCACATGGGAAAACCCTCAAGTGGGACTCCCCAAAGTCTTGTTCTAAACCAATTTGAAGACGCAACTTGTTGTGGTGGAGGTGTTTTGTAGTCATGAAGGTATATCACAGATTGACCTGACTACTGGAATGCTTATTGCTAGTTTAATAGAGCAGAAAAGGAAAAAGAAAGCTTAATGTTAGCCCATGGTATGTTATACCCCTTAGCAAATACAAGTTGTTATGGGGCAGTGCTGACCCGCTGCCCGAGCCCACAGGAATGCTTTTGCTTCAAAGCCCTGCATGGCAGAGAAAAAAACATTAGAGCACATGCTCTCAAGAAGTGTCTTTGTCAACAAGATTGATGCAGGTGCCAGCTGTGAGTGTCTGGAGAAGCTGGGCTGCCTGTACCACCATCACTGGGCGGGGGGGAGGTTTTAATTAAGATAGATGTCTACTGAGAATGGTTAATGATTTTGTCACCATGTTCACCTTGGAAAGAATCACAGGTTTCAAATTCACTCTGTGCAGCAGGTGAGTTTTGCCAATCAACGGGGTAATTGGTAGTTTCTCTTCTAATGTAAGCTCTTTTACTGTTAAGAAATCCTTATGACTTTACATTCTTTTTATTACATCCAAACAGCTAAAGGTAAATTGTGTGATATTTTTCAAACAATTCTTAATTGTCCTAAAATTACCTCCTTTGCTTTTCTGGTAGCTCAATGTGGTAGGAAAATAGATAGGTACTTTTTCTTCTGAGAATCTGGGAATTCAAAGCCAGGAGCAAACTGCCTTTTCTTGTAGATATGAAACTGCTTAAGCATTAACAAGCATGATTAAACTTTATGCCATAGTTATGCATCCCTGACACAGTGGGAGGATAGCTTGCTGTGGTGCAGAAAAGATCTTCTAGCTGCATTTAATTTTTGACCTTATGTAAGATCAGCTGTACCATACTGACCATAACAGCTAAATATTCAAAGCCCAGGTTCCCTGTATCCAAGGGCGTATGTCCATTTACTTGATACTGGATCGAAATTTTCCACATGGAAAGACTTCTAGAAGTTTTGCGTGATTATAGGAATTGCTGAAGATAGCAGGGAGGGATTTTTAAACACCATTTTTAAAACCTACTAAATACGGAATATTCTACAAATAGGAAATGTGCGTAGCTTTACATTGTACTGTTTGACCTGCCCTTATTAGAAAGCTGAGGTGGAAAACACCTAAAGTGGATGATTTTAACATGGCAAAATCTACCTGACTTCAGGTTGTAAGAGCTCTGTCTGAAATAACAAGCATGATGACTGGCTGGAACAGGTTCTTTTCTCCAGTCCCTGCCCAAACTGTCTGCACCACTGGCATTTCTACATTAGTAACCAGGCTACGGTGAGCCCTTGCTTTATTCTCCAGTGACGTGACAACTTCTTCTGACTTAAAGATTTGGAAAGGTGTCTCTGCTCAGCTGGAACATGTAACAGACAGGGAACCTCTTATTTCTACAGCCCGACAGGGACACAAAGCAGAAGACAAAGGTCTGGCTTTGAATGACTCCGAAAGTAGGTGGATCAATTTGAAAAGTGACGTCTTACGCTTAAGGCTCCACTGATTTTTGCCTTACAGCAGCCATGTGAGAGAACATTCAGGCATCAAAGGTAACTTAACTGCCAAAGACTGTTGTTAGAAAAGTTATCCTGTATCACTACTTAATTTTTATTTCCACCTCCTCTGCAGTACAACTGTAAGAGAATTTAAGGCAGCTTGCTACGCAGTTGTTACTGCACTGACAAACACCACTGTAATGAAATACTAGCTTTTGAGTTGCTAAACCATCAAATACTACTGGCTCTGGTTTAAATGTCTAGTTGCGATTAGTAGGGCCTGAACTTCTTGTCTCATTTAAAGCTGCACTGTTTACAAAAAACATAGATTAACCCACGTCCCATGCAGAATACTGGAGAGACTGGGAGGGCGGATGGGAGGGAGTCACAGAACATCTGAAGAGACCACAAGGAAAAAGGAGGGGAAGAAACCTAAGGAAGTAGAGGAGATCAGGCCTCATGAAAGGGACATCATGGTGTGACAACCCCTGTCCCTAAGGGACGTGCTCTAGAGGAAAGTCCAAATGTCAAAGTACGGAAAAGAGGAAAAGGAGAAAGAAGAGACTAAGGTTATGAAGAGGCATGTTCACACTGTGACTGTTCTGTGCGTCAGATGATACGTGACAACTCGGTTGCTTCTACAAGTGCTCAACAAAACCTTAAACGGAAACTATATAGTATTTCATCTAACACTGAGATTTGGCTTTCCTTGCTGCCCTAATGGAATTGCAAATCTTTTCCAACAATGCACTGTTGAAGGAAAAGCCCAAAAGAAGTCATACACAGTACCCTCTATATGCCTATCATCTCCTGCACAAAGGTACAAACCAAAACTGCCTTGTGAGATTATTTGTAACATTGCTAATCTGATTCTTTCTGAATGTTAGACGAAGGATCGGAAATAGTGATAATCTACACCAGCAGTTTTTTCTACCTGAGGACAGTGCTGGGGCACTACTGCTATTCTACCTGATTTCTCAAATACCAAGGGAATCCACCACTCAAGATGTCTTCTGTTTCTTCACAGAGGATGTTCAACAGCCCAGCAAAACAAATGTACCTTTCCTTGTTCCTCTCTAGATTATTCTCACTACCTGTCCAAGTTAGTAAAGTACCAACAGGTGTGCTGGCATGCAGAATTTTGTATGCTGTGGAAAACTGTTTATTTAGGAAACAGTAATTTCTTCCTCACAGGTCACTAAACACTTTCTGAGTGGCAACAATACTCAAGTATTTTTTCACAACTGAGGCTGAGCAACTGATCGAAAGAGAAAATGGTTGGTATTCCATTCTCCTATATCCCATGAGCCATATAGTCTTCTGGCTTTTTGATTATACATAGCAATTACAGATCTCTTAAACTCCACTCTTATTGGAAAACTCAAAGCACACTCTGAAAAATGATCCCACTGACTGCCAAATGGAACAGAATTTCTTCACGCTAACATCTAAAGAATATATCAAATTCTTCACTTATTCAGAATCTTATTAACCTTTTATGCAGCACGGTATTTCTGTGGGCTACTGCAGAAAGGTGTAGGGAAGGAATGAAATAAGAATTTTGAAAACACTTAAAAAAAAAAAAAGAGTAATGTTTTAGAGCCATGATCATTTTCCTTTTAAAAACTAATGAAATATTCATGGAAAGGGTTGACACAGTTTTGAGTGTATCAAAAGAAACTAAACTCCCATCAGACTTCAGGCACAGCTTTTCATTCTTAGCATCCATTCACATGTTCCTTCCATCCCTGTCCCCAAAGCAATAAAAACAATGTGTTGTTTTTTTTTTTTTTACACTGGCAACATACCTCTGACATCCAGCCTTAATGGTTCTGGACAATACGGAAGAGTTTGCACTTTTCCTCCTCTTTTGATTTAAATGACAAATATTTGACAAACGGCTTCTATCCTGGAGGATTTCAAATCCCCTCAGATTTAAAACACAGCTCACTTTTAAAGAGCTGCTAACTCTTAGAGGAAAAAGTTGAATATTTGCAATTAAAGAGGTTTCTATTGTTCTTTCATTGTTCCTTTATTATACTAAAGGTGCTTATCTCAAAAGAGGATCTTTATTCCTTTGCCCTCATTTATTTTTTAATTAGGTACGTCTTCCCTTTGCTATCCTGTTCACCAGCTCAGCCTCTAATGGCAGTGTCAGCTAGCCATCAACTTCTGGTGAAGATCATAATAATTTAGTGATCTTCTAAGTAATACTATGACTTCCAATAACATTCCATAAATAGTGAACATCAATCAGCCCACAAAACACAAACTATGACTTAAGATCAAAACCACCTCCAAGCAGAATACTTTTTCAATTTTCCAAGAAAGTTTGGGCTTTTCCCTAGAACTTCAAAGTGTACAGGGAAAACAAATACAGAAAAAATTCCAAGGTTTTTAATTATTAGTCAGCTTTTTCTAAGTATCTAAGCTGGTGAGATTCCCAAGCGCACAAGTTAGGAGCTGACTTTCCTTAGATAGGCGAAAGAGGAAGCTCTTGTAGTGGTAGGTCAGCACATCAGAACTACCATCTAAAGAAGCTGGTACGAATAATCAAGCAAAATAAAGGTGTAGTGCTGCTTGCCAAAAAGGGAAGCTCAAAAAATGATGCATTTTGCCTCCCAGGGTTAGTAAATGCCTCTGGAGAACACAATTATAAATCTCCTGGCAGGTTTGATTGTTGCAGAAAGCACATTTGTCCCCCGCTCAGATACAGGATGCATTCTGCTGTCACCTTCTCTGCCTCCTGTCCAGAAAAGTGCCAAATACTGCCAGATCTCGGAAGAGAAGCCAAGTGTGCACGATAGGCAAGAAGCTATTCCCAAGACTGAAGGGAAGTGCCAACCAATGATCTTAAGGCAGCCCAAAGCGAGGGTGAACACGTAAGAAATGACTGCCCTGCAGGTACAGCAGCCAGGGGGAAATGGTTCAACAAATAAACTATATTGTTGTTTCAGATGGAAGAGAAATCCTCAAAGCAAAATCCTTCTAGGCCCCCAGAGTTTCTCCTGAAAAGGGTGATGGCAAAGTATGTTTGTGGGAAGACAGTCTGCTGCTGGCAGGAAGGAATATTTTATGTGATGAGCAAGCAAATCAGATATGGAGTATGACAGGTTGTTTGTCCATGTCTTTTTTCCTGTTCCCACTGTTTTGGTCTGCTTGTGGCTGAGGGTGGCTTTTTTTTTTTTTTTTTTTTTTTTCCTCCAAATCCTTTTTCCTTTCTTCTACTTGTCCAAAGTAGTACTGGAAGCTCGAGGGAGAGGGAGTCAGACCCCAAGAACAAGCGGGAGAGGACAGATAAAAATGGCCTTCCTGCATCTGGGGAGTAGCTTTGTGCTGGAGAAACTGTTTACTCACAGATGTGCTATTCCTGCTGCTGCTTATTTTGATTTCTTTCATTTCTGCTTTGCATTGACATTCAAGGCACGCTGAGCAGATGAACTTTCCTGTTTACTGGAGAGATATAATAAAGCATCTTTTCCTATATATCTAAAACAGAGACATCTGGAAATGAGAGCCATAGTTCAAGGAGGCCTTGTGACACTATTCCCATGACAAGGCTCTGCTTATCAGAGTGAGAGAAGCATTTCACATGTTGTGGCAATTTGCAGTAAAAATTGCCACAGATGGTGTTAGTTAGTGTTTGTGGCGTTTATGAGATTAGTATTTGGCTACAGATCTATCTCCACATGTGTCTGTGATACAGAAAGAGTGCAGAGATAGAGCAGCCCAAATAAACACAGATTTTTCTTAAAGGAGGTTTCGTTGAGAATCGATATCACTATAAGCTCTGTAGTAGTACGGTAATCAGATAGAGTGAGCTATTTAAATCCAGCTCTAATTTCTACTCTAAAAGTAATCCTAATCTATATCTGTAAATGATTCCTGATCGGCTTTTGTTTTCCCACATGCTGCTAATCTGTGTATCATATCACTTTTAAAACATATAAGCAAGAGATACAACCCCTTGGCTAGCAGCTCCTTTGCTCCCTCCCAGCACCCATCTCCTTGTTGAGATGATCCTACCCTCACCTCACAGTATAGGCCTGTGTCCGCCTTACCATACCTTCTCTAAATGCAGACGAATGTCTAAGCAAATAACTGTTAACCTCATACCTCATAAGAGTAAGGCAGAAAATTAGTGCAAAGCAATACTTCCTTTCTCCTTCCAAATTATGTGGATATATTGTGCCAAAAGGCAGACCTAAACTTTCAGTTTAACCGAGCGTGGTGATGTGTGACGCTCTAAATATTGGGTTAAGTGATGGGGAGCCTGGCATTCAGCTTGTCAAAGCAGCCTGATGAGCACACAGGTAGCTAGGGGTGTTGGAAGATGTGGGAAGGACCAGGATATAATAGAGTCCATGCCCTGCACGACCCTGCCGCCCTTGCTAATGCTACACTCCCAGCTATCTGGAAGCCAGCTGAGATACTGCTGCCCCTGCTGCATTCACATCGCCCCTTGCAGGACAGACCCAGCAATGCTTGACTTCCATAAAGCTTGCCTCAGACGTGAGAGAAGCAGAGGGTTGAAAGAGGATGGGAAATAATAGCTCAGGCAAAGCTGTATTTTCTGTTTGTTCTCCACAGCAGCGAGTCTAGCTTAGAAAGGTGTGAATCTTTGCAACTGCAGCCCAGAAAAAACATTTCCTGTTTTCTCCCAGCAAGCATGAACTTCTTCTGTGCTCTTAAACCACATACGGCTTCTATAACCAGACACTGCCACAGCACTCGTGCCAAAATCTGCCATTCTGAAAATGGCCCTTCACTCTCTGCATACAGCAGTTCTCTCAGGCAACTGCAAAAGTTTATGAGCAGTTTTCTAAGAAGGACACAAACATATCCTTTTAATGAAACTAATCTTTTCTAGCTGAGGAACCATTATAATTGCATCCAGTTTCAGTGACCAGGCATATGTTGCTGAATCATGCAGACCAAGTATTTATTTTGACCACTTCAAAAACACCTTGTGGGCTAACTCTGGTTTGCCCAGCTCTTTGTTAAACAACTGCAAATGAGAAACATACAAAAAATCACAGCTTGTTTATGCATAATTTGTATGCTCACAGTAGACAGGGCTATGTATCTCAGCTAAATCATTTGCAATGAATAATTCCACCATTCGGTACAGATGCAGAGTGTTGGAAGTTACAGAACATTATGGAAATGTATCTTCCATCCTCAGGAGATGGTAGAATTTTAATTCCTGGCACTGAAGGCAGGCTTGAATAAGAATATGATTAAACTTTTATAACTGCTTGATGTTTTCTTGGCTCAATCAATATTCTTTTCAATAAGCCCTTGGCCTGTTTCAGAAATGCTGCCAATATTTGTTGTTGAGTAAACGTGGTTTTATTTTTCACTCCTGCTGATCTGATCAACAGAATGACATTGATCACAATGAGCGCTGTGTTCAAACATTTTAAAACAACTTAATCTGCTCGTGCAGGACAGAGGTTAGGGAGCCGTCTTGATTACAGCACATCTTTCAGTGGCCTGTTACAGATAAATATGCTTTGATATCATCTCCAATGTATCCAACTGCAATAGTTCATTTGGGCAAGCTGGCAGGAATGGATGGGGTCATGCAGAACGGTTGCTTCCTTTCTTTCAAAGGAAGACCTAAAGGGACACGACAGGTAGTCATGTGTTCCTCTGGAGAACTAGCATACTGGGGATAGACCCTGAGCCTTCCATCCTGCTGTGTGTGAAAGTGCTCAGGGGAATTGGCTAGGATTATTTAGATGTTAATACTATCAAGCAGAGGGATGCTTCACTAGAATTTAGGATGCGCCCACAGCCTACTCACCGATCTGCCAATGGCATGTGCATAACCTTGGGCAAATCACTTAGCTCTGTACCTTGGGGTTTCTATCTATCAAGCAAGGTTAATAAATCTTATTATGTTTTGTGAAACAGCTCTGGCACCTGTGCAAGAGAGGCGTGATGTGACTGTTGAGTGGCAGCATTCATTCAGCACGCTGGTGACAGTTCTTTGCTAACCCAACCAGGAGCTGCTTCTGCAAAATGACAGAGACAGTGACAGGTTTGGAGCAAAAGCCAATCCAGACAGTTTTGGCTGATGCTGAGAAATTGGGGAAAGTGGTGACTAAGGAAAGGGCCATGAACTGTTCATTCCTTTTCAAGGAAATTCTCATTCTTTGCTTCAATGGTAATACAATCCTACTAGGTCTGAGTCCTGAGCTTTGTAACCCGAGTCCTTGACGATAAAAAGTGACTTTGGTTCTCACTTCTTCATGTCCACATGTGATGGAAAAGAGGATTGACCATTTCAAGGTAATGGCTGCCCAAGTAATTGCTTGTCCCTCTGTTCACAGGCATGGTGTTTGAACTTGGGGCCTGCCTTTATAAATAAGCTTATAGTTGGACGTATTTCAGTGATCAGGCGGCTTCAGAAGCAAGCAGGTGCTGTGAGTCGAGCCCCGCCAGCAGCCAAGCACCCACACACCCCCCAGTGGGACAGGGGAGAGAACAGGAAGAGCAAATGCAAGAAAAATCCTGAGTCAAGATAAAGACAGTTGAATAGGTGAAGGAAAGAGGGGGGGAAAAAATACTATAAAAACCAAGTGACGCAAAGGCAATGACCCACCACCTGCCACAAGCAGAGGTCTCCAAGCAATGGCCAATATGGAAGAAAAATATCCTCACCTTACTCTTCTTCTACCCCAGCTTTTATTGTTAAGCACGACGTCATGCAGTATGGAATATCCCTCTGGTGAATGTGGGTCAGCTGTCCTGCTGTGTCCCATCCCAACTTCTTGCACAGCCCCAGCCTACTCATACTCACTGGCAGGGGAGAGGCAGCAGATTGGGAAAAAAGAGAAAGCCTTGTGCCTGCAAGCACTGCTCAGCAATAGCCACATAATTATTGTCTTACCAACACCGTTTTAGCCACAAACCCAAAACACAGCACCACAGGGCTGCTATAAAGAAAGTTAGCTCCATCCCAGCCAGACCCAGTCTACCAGGAAAGAAATGAAAATAGCAAATTTCCATTCTGGCAGAGGACTGATTAGACTGGAACTGATTAAATTACTCCCCCACAAAATTAAATATGCTTTTGAACAACTGAGGGCAGTAAAAAACCTTCTGAGAACGAGCAACCCAGCAAGGGCAGGCTTAGAGCCTGCTCCGACTCCCTTGCAGCAGGCCTGCACACAACATTCAGAAGTAGGGAGCTCAATGTTACTCAGCCCAGTACTGTGTTTGGGGGTTCAGCAAAGCATTTGGCTTGACGGGCGAGATTTTTGATGGCCAGCTGTGGTTGTTTTTTTGTTTTCTTTTCTTTTACATTTTATATAAGCAGAGTTGCGGAGTGGTTGGGTGTGTTTAATTACGATCAGATTTGGAAACAGTTTTCTGTTTAATAGACACTCATGCAGGGACTGCCTTATGTGAAGGAACGAATTTGTGACTTTGGATAGAGTTGTGAGTAAGGAGGAGTAAGATACCGCTTTCTGTCCTACCTCGAGGAGAACAGGGAAGGCTGGGCTCCTCGCAGAGACGATGGTATGCAGCGCCTACTGCAGCACCTACCCTGTGCTAATATACTGTGGTGTTTTCGCAGGATGCTCACGCTCCCTTTTCCACAGGCAGCCCGCTCTTCTGCATGCCTACAGCTACTCCCCCCTCCACACTTCTCAGTGGTTTCTCACACAGCTTCTGAATCTCTAATTATATTCACCGAGTTAACACAAGCTGAGCTGTGCAAGGGTTTCTGGAAAGGAGCAGTTATTTTATGCTTTCATATTCCCTTGTATGAAGAGTGAGAGCAGCATGCAATCCAGAAGAAATATACTGGAAAGAAATGAGTTTGTCATTTCAATAGTCAATGTGATGCTTTGGTTGTATCTGAAGATCAACATCTACAGAGAATAGATGTGTAAATCACTTTTTATATGGTTCTTCAGAGGTCGCTTTCAGAAAATGATTTACTACTCCAGATGCCTACATACTCAAAGATATTGATTGACTGGAGAGAGTTCAGAGCAGAATAGTAAAAATGATCACTTAGTGCAGATGTTTTCATTTATAAAAAAGTGATAAAAAGATTAAAGGGATAAAATACAGTTTGAGGCAGGGCTAACTGATGAGCAAGACAGGACACAGCTCTCTCCAAATATGAATAAACACCATGAATGAAATAATTACATATGGCAGCATACCACAGGGTAAGCAATGGCACACACAATTTTGTCCCACAAATTATTCTTCTATAAGCCAAACTAATAAAAGCAAAGTTGAGGTTAAATCTGTCAAACATTTCTGCATAGACCTACTCAACAGAATCGCAGATGTGGAGCTTGGACAGAAGAGAGCATGAGCTTTGAGCACTATACAGGCACCAAAGAAGTTTTCTTCTTGAAATGTCTTTGTTTCTGCATCATATTAATTAACAATATTCTCTTTTATAGCAAAAAAAAAAAAAAAAGGCACAATTCTCATTGTTTACTTAATCATAAGATTAAAAGATGCTGGCTTGGCTGTTGTCACACCATAGGAAATTTCCTGCTGTCATCAGTATGCCCTTTCCCAGAGGCAGAGCAAGAGTGAAAACCTGTCTAAGAGCAAAGCCTCAGAAGTCTGACTGTGTACTGACTGCGGGACCAGAAGATTTTCATCTCTCTGCTGGTACCGTCCAAGACCCATGCTTCCTCATTGCACATAGCAAAATTACACCTTTATAGCCCTGCCATCCCCACTCAAATGAGGACTGCAAACCACTCCTCCCAGTACTCAGCTCATTCGTCACTTCAGAAATAGTTTAAATGATTTATTAAGTATCTTTATTGGAGTAGAACCCAAGACAAGGACTTTGTTACACTAGGTGCTGCATAAATGCAAGACAAATGGGTAGTCCCTCTTAATTTACAATCTCAGTAATTAAGCAATGGCAAGCAGCAGACACAAAAAGCAGTACAGAGGCGCACTAAGAAAAGACAGGCCATTCTCTGGTCACACAAGACAAATGACAGCTGCCGTTTCCTACAGGGACCTTAACATCAAGGTTTTAAAGTTATGGCTCTTCCTTGTTTCCTTTCTTTTGCTTCTTTACAGTTTGATGCACTCCCTTGCTTTGCAGTCTGGATAAATGCATCCTCTCAGCAAAAGCATTAGCTAGCATTTGTTGACTTTGTGATTCCTAAGCTCATAGAGTTTGAAATTTGTGGTTACACCTTATCAATTATACCAGTTGCTACTGGTATAGGATAATTTTCATGCACAACTGTTGAATGCCACTCCTATTTTCTCACAGGGGTGGTAGAAGAAATTCTTTGCAATTGAGTGCTCCTGTCACTCTAGTGAAGTGTAACATGAATTCAAAACAGGCGTAAGTTACTACTGGATAGAGTGGCTGAAAGACTGATCTTCTATCAATAAGACTAAAATAATAGGAAAACACCTTTCTTTTCCTAGGTTAGTGATTACATCAAATATAAAATAAGTCTGGGGCTATTTCTATTATTTCTGACTTGAAATTACATATTAAGATATTAGAAGACATTAAGGTTGTAAAGTGAGTGACTCCTGAGCTAGGGCGTGTCAGAGGAAAGTAATTAATCTCATCCTATGCGAGCAGTGTATTTCAATCGTTAATTATCTAAGCACTGCAAGGGGATCACAAAACCCCACAACGAAGACCATTATGACCCTAACCCCTACAGGGAAGAACCAGAGACTTCATGAAGCTTTTTTTTTCCCACAGGGACAGCACTTTTTGAAAGAACTAAACAGTTAGTTACCCAGTACTTCCTTTTATCCTTCAAGTGCAGGGCTTCTGGTCTTTTTTACTACACGTCATCTAAAGCTTGCCCTGACCATATATGGACTTACTTGTCCACTAATAAACTTCATACTAACATTCTAACCCATGCCAATATTTGACCATGTTGGAAGTATCTCAGAATTTAGTCTTGCAGTATTCAGGGGAGTAAAAGTAGTAGTATTATTCCTCTTTTACCCACAGGAAAGGAAAGATTATAGGGACTTGGTTCGAATTACGGAGTGCCCACCAATTTTGTCAACTCAGTCTGAGATACACAGAAGCTGATTTATTCAGGGTATTTACACTTTTTTTTTTAATCTCAGGAAGTTTATACAAGCTTTTATATATTCAAAGCACAGCTTTCATCAAAATGAATAGCAAGAGAAAGTTCTGAGAGCTTCTGCAAATCCACTCCCAGGTGGGTATCAAGGAAATAAAGAATATGCAGTTAGGTGATCACCAGTGAGATTCTGTTTTTTAGATTACTCGTCCTGCATTCATCCCAGTGGGAGGAGGGTGGCAAATGCAGAGGCAGGATCTAGTTCATCAGCTCTGAATTAGCACACTCATCCTTTCTCTTCCTGCTAACCAGAATCAAGACTGCACTGCTCTTGTACCTGGCTTGCTCACCAAACACATGTGATTTAGCTGCTGAGCACATGGGTTTGTGCAGTGCTGGCAGAAAATCATACGCTGAAAAAGGGTAAGGCCTTCATGCAGAACCAGAAAAGGGGTAAGGCCTGCCAGAAACAGGGTAAGGCCTTAATGCAGGGCTTGTCAGCTGTGGAAACTTCACAACCACATAACAAGTATGCTTAAAAATTGATGAAACAATGTATTTTTTGGAGGGTTCTTCCATTTAAATAAAATAGATTTATTACAACTGAACTCATAAACGGTAAGTAGATAAATACAAATCAGCTTTGGACAAGAAGCCATTATGAAAAATGCATCTATGCCTTCTACGTTGGCAAAATGACATTATTTTTTTTTAATGGGAGGTTCCAGGGCACTTGATGTGCTGACAGCATTTTTATTTTAAAGTATTTCTTTATAGAAAAAGGAATGGTTGCTTGAAGAATTTTGGAAAGGAGAAATTTTGAAAGAGGAATGGGACGACATCCAAAACACCAGTGGCTGTCGGTGGGGCAAGTAAGGCTTTCGGCGGTGCAGGTTCCAGCCCTCCTCCTCATTGGCCTCAGGCCTGCTGCCCTATGGGACCAGCTGGAGAATGTCTGGAACGGGCGCGACTCGTGGCAGCCATTTAGCATCAAATTCTCCAGTCCTTATTCCTCGGACCGTTTCTGCTGAACCCAGCAGGAAGGTTACATTCTGTACAGCTTTGCCTGGAGCTGCACGGCCTGCACCCGCCGGGGGGGGCAGGGCCTGCAGCCCCAAGGAGCTCGCGTCTCTACCACATGGAAGCGGCACACGCTGTTTTTTAAATACTGGCTTTTTTTGCTGAGGCCTGGGCACCACCCTGCGGGCCAGGCGGAGCTTCCGCAGTCCCGGCACCCCCGCGGCTGCCCTCACAGCGGCTACCCGCGGGGCCCCTGGGCCGCCACGTTCACTCCCGCGGAGAGAGCTCTCCTCAGAGAACCCAGGTCGACACGGCCCACGGCCGGAAAGGGGCAACGGCCGCCCGAAGGCGCGACGCGGCTCCCGGCAGCAGCCGGCGGCAGCAGCCGGCGGGCGGGAAGCAACACAACACCTGCCGCCGCCCGTCCCCGCAAGCAGGGAGCTCGGCGGGCTGCGCCGGCAACTCATCCCGTAGCCGATGGGAGCTCACAGTGGGCCGCTGTTGCTCCGTGGAACAACGACTTTGCGCCGCGGCCAACCCCCCGCCCGCTGCGAGCCCCGTACCCAATGGGAGGACTTTGAGGCGGGTTGACTGTGAGGAGGGCGTGGGAGCGCAGCCGTCGTAGCAGCCAATCAGGAGGAGAAAGGCTCCCCAGGGCGTACTCGGATGGGCTGCGGCGCCCGAACTGACGTGAGCAAGGCCCAATCAGAGGTGGGAGGCGAGGCGGAGGCGCTGGGGTGGGAGATGGCGCGCAGTTTGAACTGGTGTGGGGCGGGACAGGGGCGCCTGGCGCGGGGCGCCCGCCGTCTCCCGTTCCCCGTCCCCCGTCCCCCAGCGCCGGCTGGCGCCGCGGGTAGGAGCGGCCCGTGCGCCATGGACTTGAACCTGGACCTGGACGAGGGGCTGCGGCGGAGCAACGCCCGCTTCCTGGCCTCTATCAACAGCATCTTGGAGCGGGTGAGGGCCGCGCTCGCGCGCCGTCCCGGCCGTGGGGCAGGGGCTGTCGTCACCGTCCTGAGGGAAGGTCTATCACCGGGGCGGCCGTGCCCCGCGAGGCCTCCAGGCTGCCGCCGCCGCCGCCGTGCTTCGCTCCCGCCTGTCTCAGCGGCGCAGCCCGCTTATGGTTTATCTTGCCGAAGTGGCGTGGTGTGACGTGACGTGGCGCGGCCGGGCCTGGCCGCCCTTGTGCGGCCCTCTGACAGCCTCTGGAAGGCCGCGAGGCAGCGCGGCCCTCTGCCCACCTCGCTTTAGGCTGTGGCAGCGCTCTCTGCTCCCCTCCTTCCCGGCCACCTCTAAGTCCTGGTGTGGCAGTACTGACGGGCACGATTTTCTTTCTGTGCACTAATTTGCAATAACTGGCACTGAATTACCTTTGTCAATTAGTTACCTGTGGTGTCACAAGCTCCTATTTTTCCTGGCTACCAAAAGCAGCGGTCACCCAGGGCCTTATGCATGCAGCTTTGCAGTTTGTGCCGAGCCCTGCGCTCCTGTGCCTTGGCACGAGTAAGCTAGTAAACCTTCAATACGGCCATAAAACTTAGATCCGGGGTTGCCAGTATTTAATAAGTGACTTAAATATAAGCCTGGGTTGTCTTTATAGTGCCCTTAACCAAAGTTAGCTAGCATTAGATGAGATATTTTCAATGAAACTATGGAAAGAAGTGGGAGGTGCCCTCCATGAATCTTCCTTTAGAGCCATTTAGTGTTAAAGATGTGGGAACCGTATGCCTCCATCCAGAGATGCATGTATTTATTCAGGAATGTCAGCTCTGCTGATGTCTAGGTACTGGCTTGGGGATAGCTCTGGTTCTAGAACATTTTTCTTGTCTAGCATTAGACTGAATATTTTTATATGTTGCGAGCTGTAGGTCTATGCTAAGAGGCTACTCCAAGTCACTACAGAGGAAATTTAGAAGAAACTCTGTAATAGAGTAGCTTAATGATTTCTGAAAACTCTCTGAGGCCCCATTTTGTCAGTGTCTGGTTTATGCCTTGAAGTTAAATGACTTAGATACATGCTTAAAATATATGTATTTTCTCTAGGAGTTAATATTTCCACATTGCTGACTTCTAACTTCAGCCAATAAAACAACATAGTGACAGTTTCACGTTTCGGTCATATTTTGTATCAAAACAATATTTAAAATGCATGTTAAAAACATTGTTCTAATAATTTATTCTAATCTTTAATGTCCTTTTGATTTAGTATAATCAGCCTTTTGAAGATGATTTACTTATTTCCATGGAAACTCTCACTTACGATATGCCTGATGGTAAGAACTTCTTAAAGCTTTTTACACTTAGTGAAGCATGCAACTGTTGGCAGTTATATAACACTTAACTGCAACAGATACTGAATTTTGTCCACTTAGGTATGTCATTTTGCATGTAAACTTTGACGCATGCATATAATACCTGGAGAGTTTATTTATATGCACCATTTTAGTCCATTGCATGCTCTGTTTTAGACAGCAGCAAAGAGTTATTAGCAAAGTTCAGGGTAACAATGGTTAATATTTGGATGTCTTTTAAGAAGAGGAACCAAAGTGGAGAAGTCCTAGGGGAAACAAAGGAATGGAGGTATTAGCAGGAAGTTGATATACGTGAATAGGTATTACAATTTCATCTCCGCTTGGTATTTTGAAGGCTGCTTTGATAATTTTTTGTTATGTCAAATGTCAGGGTGGACTGGGTAGGTAGACTCTAACTTTTCACTGAATGTTAATGTGGTTAGCGTAAATCTATACCACATTATGCCATGTCATATTTTTCCTGTGTTTCATTATAACTGTCAATCCTATAGAGTTGATAATACTTATGGAGAGCTTACTGTGGAAAAAAACCCACTGTTCTAAAATACATTGCTTAGGGTTTTAGTGGGACTTGTGACTTAGTACCTTGGTGGCTTTACTGGGAAATGAAATGTTCTGCCAGTTTTTATCATCACTAAAGTGAGGATTATGATACGTAAATTGCCATATCAATTCTCATAAAGAAGACATACACATGAAGTACTACCATGGTGTCAAGCCCAATGTAATTGCATCAAACATGATTTATTTTTTTAAAGGCTTTTACAGACTGGGAAGTTTGCATTTTATAGCATTTTATATATATTGTCCATCAAGAGAGGAAGGAAAAATGCATACAGCACTGTAATACACAGTCTTGAATTTGTAAAGACTTGGTTATTATGCTTTTGGTTTAGTAACCTCTATTCAATATGGAACGAATATGGATCTCGGTCCTGTAAAGTCTTAATTATGCCTTTAAGTAACCTCAGATACCATGTAGTCTGCATGCATTAAATAAAATTTAAAAAGTAAGATAATTTGCTTTTTTTCTGCTCTTTGTAGCATCTCGGGCTGTAATGCTCTTTAGATTTTAGCTCGGTGTTGTTAGACTCAGCATGTGATTCTTCTTTTTTTTTTTTTTTTTTGCCTGACTTCTCAATGGACTTGCAATTACAATATTGTCTTGGTTTGTTTTCCTATAAGTTTTTGTTTCAGCAATTTTATTGGAAACTGTTCAGATTTGATAATGTTTTGTTACTATATAATATGTTCTTCCTAGATGTTTATGTTTATTATAATGATACTTGGTATAGATAGTGTTATAAGAAAAGCTATGTTTATATTGACATCTCTTCTTATTTCTAGGACCAAAACAATGGGAGGGAGTGTCAACCAAGCAGCTTAAAAAATGGAAGAAGAAAGTATTTGAGGTATCTAATAATACAGTCCTACTATGCAGTCAAAATGTAGCAATATTTCTTTTTTTATGTATAATATAAAACAATTGAATGGTGGAGTTTGCAGTCCTAAGGGATATAGAATCATCATAGAATCATAGAATGGTTTAGGTTGGAAGGGATCTTGAAGATCGTCTAGTTCCAACCCCCCTACAATGGGCAGGAACACCTCCCGCTACACCAGGTTGCTCAAACCCCCATACAGCCTGGCCTTGAATGCTTCCAGGGATGGGGCTTCCACAGCTTCTCTGGGCAACCTGTTCCAGTGCCTCACCACCCTCAAAGTGATATGGGTCAGGCAAAGAGTAAAGTCAGGACCCTGAATTTTAGGAAAGCAAAATTCCAGCTCTTCAAGGAGTTAGTCAAATAGGACCCCCTGGGAGACTGCCCTCAGGGATAAGGGAGCAGAACAGAGCTGGCAGATCTTTAAGGACACTTACCGTAGAGTGCAAGAGCTCCTGATCCCCAGGTGTATGAAATCAGGAAAGGAGGGCAAGAGACTGGCATGGCTGAGTTGACACCTGCTGGTCAAACTAAATTGCAGGAAAGAGATGCACAGGCAATGGAAGCAGGGACAAGTATCCTGGGAAGAGTATAGGGATGCGCCGGATTGTGTAAGGATGGGGTCAGGAAAGCCAAGGTGCAGCTGAAGCTGAACTTGGTGAGGGATGCAAAGAATAATAATAAGGGCTTTACAGGTATATCAGCCAGAAAAGGAAGGTCAAAGAAAGTGTACCCCCCCTCCCCCAATGAGCAAGACTGGAAAACTGGTAACAATGGATGAGGAGAAGGCTGAGGTTCTCAACAAGTATTTTGCCTTCACTGGCAACCTCTCTCCCCGCACCTCACCAGTGGATGGACTGCAAGGCGGAGGCTGAGGGAGCAAAGTCCCTCCCACTGTAAGAGAAGATCAGGTTTGTGACCACCTGAGGAACCCAAAGATGCGTAAATCTATGGGACCTGATGAGATGCATCCCAGAGTCCTGAGGGAATTGGCTGATGTAGTTGCCAAACCACTCTCTGTGATATTTGAAAAGTCATGGCAGTCAGGTGAAGTCCTCAGTGAGTGAAAAAAGGGAAACATTGCACCCATTTTTTAAAAACTGTAGGAGGGAGGACTCTGGGAACTACCAACCTGTCAGCTTTACCTCTGAGTCTGGGAAGATCATGGAACAGGTCCTCCTAGAAACTATGCTAAGGCACATGGAGGACAGGGAGGTGATTCGAGGCAGCCAGCATGGTTTCACCAAGGGCAAGTCCTACCTGACCAACCTAGTGGCCTTCCATGATGGAGTGACTACATAGGTGGACAAGGGAAGAGCTACGGATGTCATCTATCTGGATCTCTCTAAGGCCTTTGACATGGACCTCACAACATTCTTCTCTATAAATTGGAGAGATATGGATTTGATGGGTTGACTGTTCAGTGGATGAGGAATTGGCTGGATGGTCGCATCCCGAGGGTAGTGGTTAACAGCTCAATGTCCAGATGGAGATCGGTGACAAGTAGCATCCCTCAGGGGTCCATATTGGGACCAGTACTGTTCAATATCTTCATCAATGACATGGAGAGTGGGATCAAGTGCACCCTCAGCAAGTTTGCAGACCATACCAAGCTGTGTGGTGCTGTTGACACACCTGAGGGACGGTCTGCCATCCAGAGGGATATGGACAGGCTTGAGACGTGGGCCCATGTGAACCTCAGGAGATTCAACAAGGCCAAGTGCCGGGTTCTGCATATTGGTCAGGGCAACCCCTGGTATCAATACAAGCTGGGGGATGAAGAGATTGAGAGTAGCCCTGCCGAGAAGGACTTGGGGATACTGGTGGATGAAAGGCTGGACATGGGCCAGCAATGTGCACTTGCAGTCCAGAAGGCCAGCCATATCCTGGGCTGCATCAAAGGAAGCATGGCCAGCAGGTTGAGGGAGGTGATTCTGCCCCTACTCCGCTCTGGTGAGACCCTACCTGGAGTACTGCGCCCGGCTCTGGAGCCCTCAGCACAAGAAAGACATGGACCTGTTGCAGCAAGTCCAGAGGAGGCCCACAAAGATGATCGGAGGGCTGGAGCACCTCTGCTATGAGAAAAGGCTGAGACAGTTGGGGTTGTTCAGCCTGGAAGGCTCTGGGGAGACCTTATAGCAGCCTTCCAGTACTTAAAGGGGGCCTACAGGAAAGATGGGGATAAACTTTTTAGCAGGGCCTGTGGTGATAGGACGAGGGGTAATGGCTTTAAACTAAAAGAGGGAAGATTTAGACTAGATAGAAGGAAGAAATTTTTTTATAATGTTGGTGAGATGCTGGAACAGGTTGCTCAGGGAGGTGGTAGATGTGCCATCCCTGGAAATATTCAAGGTCAGGCTGAACAGGGCTCTGAGCAGCCTGATCTAGTTGAAGATGTCCCTGGTCACTGCAGGGGTGTTGGACTAAGTGACATTTAAAGGTCCCTTCCAACCTAAACTATTCTATGATTCCGTATATAGGAGTACATTCTAATCTTTCTGTACCATATATTTATAAGAGGTATTAATCAACTAAGTCAACATCTGCTTTAAAGTAGGGTTTTAGGATAGATTTCTTAAGACGAGATAGACTAAAATAGATGACCATTTACCAGTGGTTACCACTGGTAAACCTGGAAAAATACCTTTTTTAAAATGCTGTCTGATGGGGACACAGACTTGGATCTCACCAGAATATTGTCATTGAAGTTAACGTGCATTGGCTCAATTTGTCTTGGTTCAGGTAATCAGCTTTTCAGTTCCGAAGGGCTTACTGATTTCATCTTTAGATTTTTTTCTGTAAGTTAATGGTAATTCAAGTATCTTTGTGGTCTCAGCACTTGCTGTCTCTGTCAGGCTAAAGCCATTACTGTTGTGCGTGTATGGTCTGTATTTTTTATTCTGAGTCTTTACGTTAAACAAGCGGTCACTTCTTTTCCTGTTTCCTAAACTCCCTCATAAGAACCCAACAGTGAATTTCATCAAAATCTTGATGTTTCTCATGTAACTGTCAGAAGTCACCTTGGTGCTACATTCCTAATATCTGTCTAAAAAGCAAAGTTGCAGACCACACTAAGCTGAAAAGGGGCTCCATTTCCCTTTTCCACTCCAGGTAGTACCTTGTGCAACATCTACTAAGCATTGCTGCACAAATTTACAGACTAAATCCATTAAGGGCTGTAAGAGGAGTTCCCTGTCTTAGATTTTTATGTGGGCTAAGGTAGCTATAGCATGTGTTCCTGGAGTGATTTTAACAGCAACAGTATGGTAAGACATGAATGATCAGGTAAGTTTTACCATATATTTGTGGTTTTCTGGTCAAGCCATCAGAAACCTGAAGGAAACTAAACGGTTATTGAGGAAGTCCCTAGTTGTGAGATATACCAAAGTAAATAAAGGCATTGGCTGAAATAACTTTACTGTTCTGAGATTCTTCTGACACGGCTTTTTTTCCTTTTTCTAATTGCAGCGTAGTAGAGGAAGACAAATGAATGCAGGTAAAGTGTTTTTTTTAAAAAAAAAAAAAAAACAAAGTGCTATAAATTATCTTATCCAAAGAGTCTTGGCTTAATAGGAGATGTCCTGGTTTTATGCCAAACTCTTTAGGACACTCACTGTTTTTGGGGGGGGGAACCACTCAAAAACCCAACAGTACTTATGTTCATAAGGATTCCGAAATGTAGTTTACAATGTTTAAGATGAGTAAATACATTATAATTGGTGTTGCTATTATTACAAGTTGTTTAAAATAAGCTCCCCTTATCAATTAAACAGTAAAGTTTTTGTTGTATTTGTCAGTTTTGTCAGATGTTCACTGAATCTAAAAATTTCAACCCTGACTTACATGGCCATACAAGTGGAGAAATTAAGAAGCTGCTAGCTTTTTGAAACTAACTAGATAAGTAGGTATATTATAAAATCTGTGTTAAAAGAATCTCATGAAGTCGCGTGAAGAGCTGTCAAAAATTTAGCAGATTATTCTGTATACTGAATGAATCACGCTGCCTGCAAGAAAAAGTAGTATATATTTATTTCATTAGAGATCGAATATCAAGATGGAGGTCAAATCAAGACTGCACATGGAAGTGTAATTCTGATACTATTTAGGGAGATGTACGGCATCCAAAGATTTTTCTCATTGTTCTGATAAAGAGCTGTATGTTACAATAAAATACGTGTTTTCACTGGGATAAATCATGGGAGGAATTTATGATGTGTAGTACAGCACAGGCGTGTTGGGCTTATTTTCTGAAGGTTTTGAGGTGGTTTTTTTGGTGTTGCTTTTTTTATGACATTCATCCGAGAAACTTTTATGCTGAACATCTGAGGACAAAATATAACCTAGTGTCTCTCTCCCGCTACAATCCTACAAAAAAAATTGTCCATACAGGGTTCAGGCATAGACTTTGAACCAGCTTATGAAATTTAAATGTTGATCCAGGAAATAAGGGTCTAATACAAAAAGATTCAGATGGTCCAGATCTTTGGCTCTAATTTTTAGAAAATATGTGCTGATGGGTCTGAATAGTACAAAAAATGACTGGCTACAATCCGCAGTAAAACTCAGAAAGAAAGAGCATCTAGCAGTTAAGTTTTTTCAAAGTTACAGTATTTGAAGTCTTTTAGAAGTAATTTTTTGTTAATCTTTGTGTTTTGACCTGAGGTTTGAATGCCTTAAGTTTTTATTGAAGGAATTATATGAGGAGAGGCTGGGTCTCCCCCTCCCCCTCTTATATGCGGGATTTGGGTCTCTCTAGTCTGGAGAAAAGAAGATTGAGGGGGGATCTTGTTAATGCTTTTAAATACTTGAAGGGAGGATGCCAGGGGGATGGGAGCAGTCTTTTTTCAGTGGTGCCCATTGATAGGACAAGGGGTAATGGGCACAAACTTGAACATAGGAAGTTCCATCTTAACATGAGGAGGAACTTCTTTACTTTGAGGGTGGTGGAGCACTGGAACAGGCTGCCCAGAGAGGTTGTGGAGTCTCCCACTCTGGAGACATTCAAAACCCGCCTGGACGCTGCCCTGTGCAACCTGTTGTAGGTGACCCTGCTCTGGCAGGGGGGTTGGACTAGATGATCTCCAAAGGTCCCTTCCAACCCTGACTATTCTGTGATTCTGTGATTCTGTGAATTTACTTGGCATTTCTTTAATGCTACAAAGGCTCGATCCAATTGATTTTAAATTTAGTGTACTGCATTACAGATACGGTAGAAAAGCAGAAAAACTGATATATTATGTATGTTTTCCAAATTTTAATATAATTTGAGCGAAGTCTTTATTTAATTATGTTTTAAGTTATCCTAGGGAAGAAATATTTAACTAAATATTGAAGGTGGGGGAATAGCACTAGTGTTGACAGCTTTTGTTATAAGGAAAAACCTGCTTTTACAGATCCGTATTTATACATGCATATTTATGCTATAAAAGATAGAATCTCGTGGATTTTGTTCAATTTAAGCAAATCATGTCTTGCACTGACTTTTTTTATTTAAAATATAAAAGTATGTGGAGTAAACATTTGAGCTGGCTGATTGTAGTTGGTGTTACCCTTAAAAACAAACAAAAAAAACCCCGCCAAAAGACACTGCAAAAAAACCCAACTCTATAACAGCAACAGCAAGCTGCTTCTGGCTATGGATTATTAAAGCTAATATGCAAATTTTACCTATTCTTGTTCTGTACTCTTAGGTGGGTCTGATATGTGTTTTCAATTAGGATACATAAAGTTCTGTGCTATTAAGTGTGAACATTTAAAATATCTTTATACGACCCAAATACTTAATGAACTCCTTCCCTTGGAATATAACCTGTGTTATTTTTTCCAACTCACAATTCTGAGTTTTGCTAGAATCTATTTTTACTATTTGGATAAAATGTCTGGTACCCCTATGAAGTTTTACTGTGTAAAATGACAATCCTCTGGAGTGTTTTGTTTTGTTTTTAATATATGGCAGTTCTGAGTATGGTAGGACCAAGTATGTTAAATTTCAGTCTCCAAGAAGAACAATATTTCTGTCATATATTAGCCACTTAATTCTTTCTTTCCTTGAGATTTTTTTTTTTGAAACAAAACACCCTCTGCCGTGTTTCACAGATCTTGCTCAGTAAGAGATTTCAATGGGACATCAGCATGTTATTCTGATTTCCTGTGTTCCTAATCCAGAAATGTTAGGAAAATCCTGTATTCAGCTTCTGAAAAAAATACATTCCCTTGACTGGGAAAATGAATAATTGCCCACTGTAGGTGAAGATGAAATATGAGACCACCTGAGGAACCTGAAGGTGCACAAGTCCATGGGACCTGATGAAATACATCCATGGGTCCTAAGGGAACTGGCAGATGAAGTTGCTAAGCCACTATCCATCATATTTGAGAAGTCATGGCAGCCTGGTGATGTTCCTGCTGACTGAAAAGGGGAAATATAACCCCTATTTTCAAAAACGGAAATAAGGAAGACCCGGGGAACTACAGGCCAGTCAGTCTCACCTCTGTGCCCAGCAAGATCATGGGGAAGATCCTCCTGGAAACACTGGTAAGGCACATGGCAAAAGAGGAGGTGATTGGTAGCAACCAACTTGGCTTCACCAAGAGCAAGTCATGCCTGACAAATTTGGTGGCCTTCTACAAGGGGGTTATAGCAGTAGTGGACAAGGGAAGAACAACTAACGTCATCTACCTGGACTTGTGCAAAGCTTTTGACACTGTCCCATGTGATATCCTGGTCTATAAATTGGAGAGATATGGGTGAGGGGCATTGGTTGATGAGAAGCTCAACATGAGCCGGCAATGTGTGATCGCAGAACAGAAGGCCAACCATATCCTGGGCTGCATCAGAAGAAGCATGGCCAGCATGTTGAAGGAGGTGATTCTCCCCCTCTACTCTGACACAAGACCCCACCTGGAGTACTGCATCCAGCTCTGGAGCACTCAGCACGGAAAGACACGAATTTATTGGAGTGGGTCCAGAGGAGGGCCACAAAAATGGTCAGAGAGCTGGAGCACCTATCCTGTGAGGACAGGCTGAGAGAGTTGGGGTTGTTCAGCCTGGAGAAGAGAAGGCTCTGGGGAGAGCTTATAGCGGCCTTCCAGTACCTAAAGGGGGCCTACAGGAAAGCTGGGAGGGACTTTTTACAAGAGCATGTAGTGATAGGACAAGGGGGAATAGTTTTAAACTGGAAGAGGGTAGATTTACATTAGATATTAGGAAGAAATGTTTCACTTTGAGGGTGGTAAGGCACTGGAACAGGTTGCCCAGAGAAGTTTTGGAAGCCCCATCCCTGGGGGTGTTTAAGACCAGGCTGGATGGGGCTTTCAGCAACCTGGTGTAGTACGAGGTGTCCCTGCCCATGGCAGGGGTGTTGGAACTAGGCGTTCTTCAAGGTCCCTTCCGACCTAAACTGTTCTATGATATATTGTAAAGGAAGTGTTACTGTTTTTTAGGTTTGGGGTTTGGGGGGTTTTTGGTTTGGTTTTGTTTTTGGTTTTTTTTGTTTGGTTTTTTTTTTCAAAATAGTGAACATAAATTTCCTGAGAAGGTTACCAGCTGAAGCCAGGGCCTTCTAGTTATATAATATGCTTCATTAACTTTATATGAGAGAGTGGTTTTATAGCCTGGTTTCCTACTGGTTGGAAAGCTGTGCTTAGAATAGTTAGCAACAATCTGTGTGCAAACAAGGGAAATATGAGGGATTTTTTTTTTCCAGGACTTGTCCTAAGCAAATTACTAGTTTATACTTTCATTAACTAAATAATAAAAGAGTACTCTTAATTAAACTCACAAATGATACCAGGTAGGGATGACTGCTGTGACAGATGCTCTGACAAATTGGGGCTAAAACTTAAAGGAAACTTTGTGTAATTTCATGCAGAGAAGTTCAAAGTAGTAGACTTATATAGGAGTAATCAATTGCGGGAAGAGGCAATTTTGAGGGCTGGTTGAGCCAACTAGAATATCACTCTGTTTTGAAAATAGCACACACTGTGCTAGAAGATATACACAGGTGCCTAGTATGCAAAGCACAAAAAACAGTTTTTCTGCACTGTTCAGCGGTGATAAAACATGTGGTGGAGTACTTTGTTTTGTATTTGATAGTAGCTTGACTAGCTGGAGTGAGTCAGAAAAAGGAAAAAATTACTAGACCCACTGGTGATAGGACTTAGGGGGGGGGGAAACAAAAGAGAGCCTCTAGGTGTCCTGGTTTTAGCTGGGATAGAGTTAATTTATTTTTTTTTTATAGTGATTGCTGTTTTTCAGATTTGGTAAAACAGGAATGTCAATAATGCATGTTGGTTTTAGTTGTTGCCAGGTGATGTTTATAGTCTTCGAGGACTTTTTCCAGCTAAATAAATATTAGAAAAGCTCTCCAAATGTAAACATAAGGAAGGCCTGAAATACCTTTCTTAGAGAGTATGGAGTTGCTTTTAAGAATGGGTTAGACTTCTAGAGGTAATTTAGGTATAGTTGTTCCTGCTTTAAAATGGAAGAAGGAATAGATGGCACCTGTAGATTCCTTTCCATATGCTTTAAGCCTTTACAAAACTGGAAATCTTTAGATGTATTATTTAATAGTGCCAAGCATATGAAGTGTTTGTATGAGTAAATAATACCTATGTGCCCAAGTTAGGTATGAGAAGTTTTCTTACCATTTAACAAAAAAAAAAAAGTAAATTGCTTGTGATATTTGACGTTAATTTACCTGGAAACAGAAATGTAGAAAAAAGCAAGGACAACAAATTTTGCATTAAACAGAAACTTGTTTAATGACAGTCGTGAGTAGGGTACACATCTGCTAAAGCACATGTATTATTTTTATAATTTAAGTTTATCACATACATCCAGTCATGAGAAGTCCCACTACAGCTTTAGAATCAGCAGACTTGTTATGTTTGGAAATATAGGTCTTCTTTTTTGGGAAAGATTGAATTTCTGTAACTTATGCAGTATTAACTCTAGATTTAGGCAATAATTTTTATATGCAAATCATAATCATATGCACTGTATACAGACTTGAGTGGCTATAGCTTGTTACAGATACCTTTTTCAAATATAACAAGGCAATGGTTAGAAATGCAACTTTTCCAGAGATATCAAAATAGTTTTCAGTCTGAGTAATTTTAATAGTGACAATATCTGACTTAGATGCTAATTGTGAAATAAGCGTATGTGGAAGTCACTTTTATTTGAAGATACCTACTTCTCTGTGGGTCTAATACGTTTTGGGTTTTATTTAAGTCTGAGTTGCAATAGCTAATGAAGAAAAAAGTATAGATTCAAATGTAAAAAGAGGAGATCTCTGCTAAATTAGACAGCTGTTACACTCTTTATATTTCTTCTGCTTCTTATGAGATAAATGGGGGGAGGACCACAAAGATTGTGGGTTGGTCTGTCTGTGCAGGAGACAGGCATAGCTGTTTTGGAAGGCCCCCTTGCCAAAAATCGTTCAAACGATGCAATAGAAGTTTGGGGCTTTACCTTCAGGCTTCAGGAGTAGTTAGTATTTTTCTTACCCTTTTCAACATATGTAAAGAAAAATGCCTAAGAAGTTTGCATTTGTCTTCCTTTTCTACAAGTGTTACCACCTGATAAAGGGGCAAATTGTCTTTTTTGTGGTGCTTCATGAGTTATGAAGAAAATATGTAATATGGTAGATGTACATCTTTGATCAGAATTAGTGTGCTATATTTGACTAGAATGTTGTTCTGTCACTTGTCTGTTCTTGGGTTCAGTCCTATGTATGTATGGTCTTCATTTGTTAAATGTTTGTGTTAAATATTTTTCAAAATAAATAAGAGTATATAGAAATGAAGAATGAATGAGTTCAGGTACAACATTGATCTGTGACCTAGCCAACTGAAATAGAATTATTTTTTTCCTCCTATGCATGCTAAGATACATCAAAGCAACAGACCAGTGATTTTGAAGATGGACATTCAACAATACATCAGGTATGGGCACCACATTGCATCTGCTTTTATAAAGCCTCTTTGGAAAAACTTATTTATGTAGTAAAAGGCTAAGAAATTAATAATGAGCAGGTAGTCCTGTACCACAGCTGTAAAGTTAGATTTTAAAGACTTACTAATTGCTGAATTTAATCACTTTATTCTCCTTAAATAAGTAGTTCTGAAAAAAATTATGGTTTGAAGTATTTCTCTGTGCTTCTTTCACTGCAGTTCTTCAAACTTCAGGTATCTTATTAAACAATTGCTTTATATTTCCCCTCATGTAGTTCCCCACATGGAGATGCATTATTTTAGGAAAGATGTGTCTTTACTTATCAGGTACATGTTTGTGTAAAATTAAAATCTTCATGTTCTAATTAATGTTGATCATCTACTATACTTTTGGTGAGGCCACATCTGGAGTACCATGTCCAGTTCTGGGCTCCCCAGTTAAGGAAGGACAGGGAACTGGTGGAAGAGGGTACAGCAGAGGGCTACAAAGATGATTGGCAGACTGAAACATCTTATGAGGAAAGGCTGAGGGACTTGGGTCTTTTTAGTCTGGAGAAGAGAAGACTGAGGGGAGATCTTATCAATGCTTATAAACACTTAAAAGGGAGGGTGCCAGGAGGATGGGACCAGTCTTTTTCCAGTGGTGCCCAGTGGCAGAACAAGAGGTAACAGGCACAAACTTGAGCATAGGAAGTTCTATCTAAACTGGAGGGACTTCTTTACTTTGAGGTTGGCAGAGCACTGGAACAGGCTGCCCAGAGAGGTTGTGGAGTCTCCCCCTCTGGAGACATTCAAAACCTGCCTGGATGCCATCCTGGGGAACCTGCTGTGGCAGAGGGGTTGACTAGATGATCTCCAGAGGTCCCTTCCAACCCCTATCCTAATGTGATTCTGTGATTCTGCTGATTGTTTCCTCCCTCAGTAGGTTCTGTGCTTTGAGATGGCTTTGAGATGGTAATGAATTCAAGTTCCAGACTTCCATATGTGGTGGTCTAATATATTTTTGTGGTGCTGGCTTCATGCATGTTTCATATAATTATATATCCTATATCCTCCCTCCCGTTGTGATATTTGGGGGATCGAATAACAGCCATTATATCAGCCATGGATTTCAGCTGAATTCTGCTCTTCTTTTAAGTTTATTTAAAGGGAGATAGAGCAGTTGGACATAGGCTTTAAACCATCAAGTGTCTTTTTAGTTAAGCAATATGTGCATCTAACATTTTTTAATTATGATATGTAAAATCTGTGGTTGAATAGAATAAATTCGTTTGATTCCTTATCTTTTTAAGGAGAAAATATTCAGCATTTGAAGAGTGATACAGGCCGTTTCAGTGGTCACTCGTAGTTATTTGTTCTACGTAGATGGTAGTTAAGGTTGTCTCATTTTATTGATGTGACTTTAACCCACAACACACCAATTTTGTGATTGAACTGGATAGAATAGATTTAGACTTTTTTAAAGACATTCTGAAGAATGTGATGTAGATTGTAAACATTTAGAAAAGGCTCCTTATCTATATAAATGAGCTTTTTATACAACTATCAAGGCTTTTACAAAATAGAGCAAAAAAACCTACCTATTTGAAATATTATATATAGATTGTTTGAAGTAGGCAATTAAGAATTGTTTAAAGTAGGCAGTTAAGAAACTTTTCCCTATACACTGGAACACAGAGAAAATCCCCAGTACACAATGGTAAAGGTTTGGCGATTAGAATTGATCTGTCAACTATTTTTTGCTCTTGTTGCATAATAGCTTCTCCTTGAATTATTTTTCTGAATATAGAAGGGCTGGGAAGAAAATAGTTTTCCCCATTGAGTAATTAGATGTGAATCAAGACAAATTTGTGTACAGATTTGTTAATAAAGATGGTGTCACTTGGACATTGTTTGTGGAATATGACTGGGTTTGTTTCACTACCACTACCCCCACCCCCCAAAAAAATTGAGCAAGTAGTGAGAGCAGAAAATTCTACAGACTAGTTAATATAACTTATGCTACTAGATCTTAAAATTTCTTTCATGTGCTCTTAAGGTATCTCCTGAGAACTCTCATGTGGACACGTCTGACATAGGTGGGTATTTTAACTTACTTTTTAGCTACCTTTTTTTTAAACATTTTGGAAAAGATTGAAAATAACTTTTTAATAATTTTCTAATATAGTAAAAGTAAATTTAATATGTGTTCTATACCCTTTCAGAAAGTAGCGAATAGGAATAACAAGAGACTGAGGTACTGGTAGTACTGTGAAATCAATATCCACATTCCTCTTTAAAATCTTGGTCCTAAATCCCTGATACATTGGAAAGTTAATGTGGAATATGTTCAATTGCCTTTTCTTAATAAAGGAAGGAACAGTGAAATCAAGACTTTGGCATTAGTGGCAATAGAAGTTTTGTTAATAATTAGAACGTGTACAGTAATTTCTAGTGGTCTGGTAAACATGGATATTGCATTCAGCTGCAGCAGTACGTCTTCAGTAGCATTTGTAACAGTTTCAGCATCAGTCTTGTGGCCTGTCTGCATAGTTTTGGGTGGTTTTGACCTTGTATTCCCAAATAATTATTTGATTGTATTACTTAGTGATAACAATATCCGAATTAATGTTTTAAAAATATTTAAAACTTGTATTACTCAAGATCTTTTGCTTCTTGTGCATATAAGAACTTACTATTTTGCATAAATTAAACTATGGCTAGGTGGTAACCAGCATTTAATGATTAAAAGAGCAGTGGCAGCAAAATATGGTTAGCTGGTGTTTAAGTACTCTGTATAAGTTAGGTGCTTCATATGCGCAGCTATATCCAAGGCAGATGATTACTTCTCTGTTGATGGAAAATAGAAAAGAGCAATCGGAAATTTGTCCTCCTGTCATTTGAGAGGATAACTTCAAATATCTATTTGAATGATAAAATAATTTCTGCAAATTTAGAAAATGTGACTTTGTTTTTTCTCAACCTGCACAATGGAATATAGGGAACAAATTTCAGAGGCATCTGTAGCTTAGCTTCTGTAAGTGTCCTTTGTGTCTTTTGCACTCAGGGGATAAACAAGTGATGCAGTTCAGATGCTGGTATCTTCCTAGCAGCATACAATAATGTGATTATCCACTCCTCCCTCTTTTCTTGTGAATGTTCTAGGAAGAGTCTGGAGAGGGTTTATAGCAGCTTTGGCGAGTCCCAGCTCCCTCCAAATATAGTAAGAAATTAGCTTCTTAGAGATGTGGGGTTGGATTCCTCACTTAAAAATGGAATTCGCCTAGGTGTTTTGGGTGTTTTTTGTTGTTGGCTTTGGGTTTTTTTGTTTTTTTTTTAAATATATAAAAGGTTAGCAATAGGGCATGCTAACTGTCAATAAAAAATTGTATCTTTAGCTGCTTTAGCTAAAACTTTAGCTTTGGCAGTTTTTTTTCCATTTTCAGTATTCGTACAGAATGCTTCACACTTCTTAGTGAAGGCAGTGTTTCTTCATGGTATTACACAGCATTTTTGTCCTAAAAGTATGCAAAGACTATCAATGGCAAGTACAAATAAAGTGAAGCGGCTCTCACCTGTACCTGCAGTATTGGTCTGCTGCTAATAGGGAAAATCATTAGGTCTACCTCCTTTGGTTTCACAGGAGGTAGCGTGATCTGAAAAATTTCCTGTGTCTATTAGGATACTATCAGAGAAAAATTACTTTATGTGGAGAGAAAGGGGAAAGTTCAATCTGAATTGTATATTTACATAAGTGTCTTTAAGTTTAGAAGATCACATCACAGTCAAAACTTAAAACTTACAGTAATCCTCTTACTAACATATTCATCTTTTAAATAAGAGCTATCTTTTTAGGTAATGATAGTGTATTGAGTACATCTCCAGTGAAATAACTTCCTATATTATAGGTCAAATTTTCCAGAGAGAAAGGTGTGAGTTCTCATTTTTCCTTTCTTCTGCACTTGAGGAACAAAGTTGTTCCTGAGTTTCCCTTTTGGCCCTTAAAAACATGTTCAGGTTCCCGGGAGAAGATCACTTCTTTGTGTGCTGTGCCATGGTCCTCTGCTAATAATTAATGTTCCAGTGATTTGAAGTATGTCTTCAATGTATCGTCAATCATACTAAATTTACACTTTTGGGAGGTTTGACACCTAGAAGAGTATTCAATTTTTATACAGATCAATTCATTGTATGATCCAAGCTATTTGCTGATCATTTGTAATTGGCATGATGGAGTCGGCCGTTCCTGGACACTGGAGTTGTTACCGTTATCTCAAGAACCTCCCATTTTTGTAGCAGTCTAGTCTACTCATCTCAATGACCATTTAGGGAGCAGTCTGTCAATTTTGTGCCCTATTCTACTGGAGGAAGAATACTGTATGGCAAAAAGAGACTATCAGCTGTTAGAACAGAAACTGGAGGCTGAAACTTGTCCAGATTAAAACATTAACATTCTTACTGCTTCCTCCCCTATTGATGCTTAGTAACTGATTTCCTGTGGATAAAGTGACCACAACTTTGTTTTCCATTAGTCATATGGGAGGAAACTCAAATATTCTGACAGGTATGGGTTTCAGTTCTAATAAAAGAATTCTACTGGTGTCAGGTAGACTGTCAAAGCCAGCCCTCTGATTACTCAACATTTTCACTGGAAGATGTGAAATTGTGTTGTCTCCCACAAAGAAGTGTTTCTTTCATATGTCTTTATCCTAGCTCTGTGGCAGCAGCTGTCCAGAGAGCTTTAGGTGTTGATTGCAGTGACAGGGAACCAAAAAGGAAGACAGGATTAGCTGGAAAAAAAATTCATTCTGTTTTTAGTAATTTAAGAATAGTATGAAGAGACAGTGATGTGGTAGGTGTTGTAACCAAGATGTTTTTTCACTCATTGTTTTCCTTTTCAGGGTTATTCTTCTCTTTCCTTCCCTGTGGTCAACACGACTGTGGGACAAAGATATAACAGGGAAATTCAGAAATCAGGGTTTATGTGCACTCTTGTTTTATGATCACGAAAGACTGATGCTTTAGCTAATGACGAACTGGAAGGTGTGGCTACATCTAGCAAAAAAAATATTTTGTTGCATTTCATTCACAAAAATACCCATAGAATACCTAAAAACTGAGTTGGAAGATTTGGAATTGTTTTTTAATATTCTCAAGTCTGTCTTATTTCTCACCTTGGCAGTTCTAAGGCAGTCTTGACAATAAGGAACTAAGAAAAGAAAGCATGGTAGAAGGTCCTTACTATCTTTGCTGGGATATTTAGGAATGTAGTGGGAATGATACATAATGAATACTGAACCTTGCAGAGCAGTGCTTTTGAAAATATTTTGCTCTCTGAAATGGTTAGCACAAATCTGAAAGAACTCGTTACAAACAAGTTATCTTCACTCTCCTTTGTTCCCCTCAAGTCATTTATGAACCTGTAAACCATGCTTTTCAATTGTCCTTGAAATGGAAATGTAATAGGGATTAAAAGTTTTAGTGTAGAAAACTGTTTTCTAAAATTAAGCCAGTCTAGTCTATAAGTTACACGGTGTGTGTTTAAAAACATCTCCCTTTTGGTTTTGAGTTTAACTAGATTTTATTTAGTATTTATCTTCAAATTCCAGATGAAGAAAGTGATGCCGATATAGTTTCAGTAAGAAGAAAATTTGAAGACATTCACTTCCAGGTAAAAATTTCTGGTGTCTAATGGAATGGAATAATTTTGTGTTCAGCAGAAATGATTGAACTATTTGAATAGCTTACATGTGTCTGAGTTGATGCACTGTCAACAGAAGACTCTTTGTAGTCTGCATCTTAATGCACATTTTTAGTAAGTGTAGCAAATGAGGTGTTCAATCAATAATGTCGTGAAGACCAATATGAAGTAATATTATGTCTTGGTATTATTACTATACCAGAGAAAGCTGTACAATGTATTTCATAGAACAGACAACCCTGAGAAACTTTACTACAGGTGTGGAAAAAGAATAACCAGATGAATCACAAAGTGAAAACACTTAGAAAAATATGATCACTCGCCTCAGAGTTTAGCATAAACAGGTAATGGTTTGGTTTGTGGTTTTTGTTTGTTTTTTTAAAAAAAAAAAATAAAAGTAAATCTGAAACAATGGCTACCATAACAAAAGCAGGCTGGAATCTTCTGCTGTTGTTTCCCAAACTAGACTACAGGTATCTGGACTACCCATAGTTACACTGATGAAGAAAAGTACAACCTACACTTCGTATGTGCAGCCATTCTAATCCTGTGTCTGCTTGTTCAAATATGATTACCAAAAACTTAACTTATTTTCCTTACTTGTTTAGCATGGTGCTAGGCATTGTCATGTCTCTGACAACAGCTAATACAAACCGCTTTGGAAAGTGAGAGTTTCATTGATGAAAAACCTTTGCCATTTATCACCAATGCTTTTAGATTTTACAGAGTGATAAATTAATTCATATATGAATTCATGGGATGTTAATAATACATGTAAAGATTTGCAGCTGTAGTTACCAGTGCTTTGTAACCTAACAGTAGGACATTTTTTTCCTTCCTTTTTTTCCCTTTTTTGTTTTTGTCAGTGGGTCTACTGAGGCAGTGTGTTTGCTTTCCCTGCATCAATAAACTAGTTAGTTATCTCTTTTTGTATGTCTTCACATACAGTTCCTTCTCAGGATATTTTTTTGGACATAAAATATATACATTAAAAATAAGTTTATGCTGGTTAGCTATCCTCATCTGAATAATAATAGTTTGAAACGAATCTAAGTAATATGTTTGGGTTTGTCAGTGTCAGTAACTTCTATGTGTTTTAATTAATTCTTTTTTTTTTTTCTTCCCCCTCTAAGAATCCACAGGTAGATGATGGGAAAATTCAAGAGAAAGTAAAAGTTCAAGTGGATGTGATAGTACAAGATAATGCTAGAAAAATTCCCAAATGGATTACGGTAACATATTTCTCCTGTTTTAAGTTATTAGATAATTAGAATAAAATAAGAACTCTAACTGTGCAGCACAATGAATTCTAATACAGCTTCTCTGCTGTTCCATCATTGTTCCCCTCCTGCTTGCTGTCTATGTAGTATCACAGCAATGATTTGTAAGAAACAGAGCAGACAATATGCAAACTTTTTATTTACTTTTATACTTTGTTCTTTGAACCCTGATGTGCAAGTTGATCTTCACTTCAGTAAGTTTTCTGAAAAGCCTAAATTTGAGGTTTGTAGAGAAAAGAGCTTATATTGGTTTGGGGGGCAAGGGAGATTGGTGGTGAAGGGTTATGTTACACAGTACAGCTTCTGTTTCATACTGGAGTTGCCCGAGATGTATAGATTATCCAGGTATATATATCCATGTATAAATTCTCATATTTGGGAAAGGGTTTAAAATATGATACATAATGTAGAAGTGGCGAAAATGACAAATAGCTTTCCAAGATTAAACTGGTAACTCTTAAAAATTCTTACTGAAGTCTTAAACTAGACTTTTTCCTACTTGTCTGAAATTTACAAAGCCCCTTAGCACCATAACTGTACAGGACCTAGTATAGTAGGGACCTAATATTAAGGAGAGAGTAGGAGGAGTCACAAATAAGGTTTTGATGTTGCCTTTAATGTGAAAAAAAATCAGGATATTAGATTATATCTTTTGTTTTCCTGTTTGTTTTTCAGGTAGCACCTCAAGGGTCATCAGAAGGTCTTCATTTAGCTTTGCCAGTGCAAGAACTCATTGGTACAATTAAGTCTTTTTGGTATTGGTCAAATATGTTAGTTACAAAATGTGTTTTTATTAAAATTTATTAGAAATAAATATTTAATTTATTGGAAACACTGAGGCACTATTTATCCAACAGAAAAGCTCAACAGGCTGGATTCTTGAAGAAAAGTCAGACGTGATTTTGCTTAGGGCAAAATTTATTTGAAAAATAGAAAATAAATAACTTCTATACATAGAAACATCTTTTCTTAAATAGCCTCAGGAAAAAAATGCATATTTACAAAAGTCAGCAGCATTAAGCTTAATTTAATGAAAACTTTTTTTTTGGTTCTGCTTATTTTAAATTCAAGGAACGTAATGAATGGCTTTGGGTCCGCTCGTAAGCGGTACTTTGCTAGTAAACTTGCTTTCTTCAAAAGCTCTCCAGATTTGATGCAAACCTAAGACAGAATTTTGATGTAAATATTTCAAGCCTAACAACTACAAAAATTGTTTGCTTAATCATCCTTTATGGCAAGAAAAGCTGCACTGGTACTAGCCAAGTACAAAGATTTCAAGTAATGTGGAAATAGAGTAACAAAACCTGTAGGATAAGGCCATTCCTCCTAGTCAGAAATCACAAAAAGCAATGAAAATATTTTTTTATCTATGTATTAAGCTATTTTAAAATAGGTTTTTTCCCAATACATTTCATTTCTATCTTCTGTAGTCTGTTCAGTATAGTTAGGGCAAACCTTTTAATTTTTTCCTAATGGATTATGTTAATCATCTGTTTAGCCCGGCAAAAAAGCTTAATGAAATATGCTATTACATTACAACTATCTGTGCTGCATGCAATTGTTTCTAAGTCATGCAATGCGTTATTGGAAGTGCCCTAATAGGTTTGGGGGTTTTTTATTCTTCTAGTTTTGTTTTGCGATTCATTTGAGGTTTGGTTTTTGTTTTGTTTTGTTTTTTAATAGGCAACCAAGCTGGTGTTTGCAGAGGGAAAGTAGAGTTGTCAAATAAATGTTCTTCATCCAGACCTCTACAGTTACAACTTTCTGGTGTTCCCATTTCACCAAATACAGTAACCATACCCAGGCATCGACCTTCTCCAGAGCTGAATAAAACTTGCTATGATAGTATCCTGGAAGAATACCAGTCTGCAGATGAGGAATGCTCCTGGAGCAATGTAACTCTTGCAGACTTGTATCCAGCCATAGTAGAGATACTTACAAGGCTCATGAGAAAGCAGTCTCAGAGAAAAGAGTTAAAATACATGTTTGGACACTTAAGGCACAAAAGATGGCATTCTGGAAGACCAAAGCTCAATGTCACTGTAGACAAAATAAGAGGGTTCAGACCTTTTAAACTGAAGAAAGCACTACCCAGCATATGCAGCAGTAGAAGTGAAGACATCCAGAATAAAACTTTCAGAAGTGAGAACAGAGAACTTTGTGATGACAAGTGTTCCATTAGTAATTTTTCTGGTCTTGAACCTTATTCTTACATTGATACAAATGACATTGAAATGGACTACTCTGACTCAAGTTTAGAACATCATTTGGTATCTGGAAAAGGCCAAAAAGTCTCCAAAAAGACTTTTCCTAATGTTATTGCTAGAATGGGAGAGACATTTCTAGTGGAAGATAAGTTACAGAGTACTGTCTCACTGAAGAATTCAAAATGCAAAGAAAGTGAAGAATTGGCTTACAAATGTTCCTCGAAATACCCTTTTATAACATCTGCTGCCAGTTCAGGGTCAACAGCACTTCATCTGGCAAAAGAGGATAAAACTCAAAAAACTGACTTTTCTCGTGGTGATACCTCAGAGTGGTGTTTATCTACTTGCAGTTCCTATGGCAATAGTAACACTTTTACACCTGTCACAAACTGTTCTCTTGCAAGAACATCCAATACTTTGCTTATAAATCCTGAAAAAATAATTTCTGAAGGACGCATTTCTTTCCAGTACAAACACTCATTTTCCTCTTTGTCTATGAAGCAGAGTCCTTCAAAGATGCCCCAGAAATATGAAGATGCATTTGAACAACTCTACTACAAACTGTGTTCTAAAGAAATCCAAAAGCCTTTGGCATTGACAAGACCTCTTTCAAATTCACAGAACCTTGAAGAGAAAGGAAGATTAGTGAAGAGTAATCTAAGTGATTGTGTGAGGTCTGATACACAGTGTGATAGAGAATTTGACAGGATCTATGATCAATTGTGTAGTGAGGCTGTTCCAAAACTTCCTGGGTTTCAGAGAGCTTCAAATTTAAGGAAATACGAAGGAATACACATGTCTGAAACTGTAAATGCTCTTGTTAGCTCACCTGTTCGAACTTTGTCTGCAATTCCCAGAGTTAAAAGACTAGGAAATTTTCGAAATGATCTTTGTTCACCAGTAAAGCGACTGAAAAATATACCAGAATGTTATTTCCCTTCAACAAAATGTCAACAGACTTCTCCCAGAAAAAATGTTAATCTTCAGACAGTTGGCATGGATTTTTTGAGCACATACAGTGCCAGTAACCCCAGATTTTTTGACAGTCACAACTGTCAGAATCAGGTACTTAAGGACCTTGTAAAAAAGATGATTGTGCACTCTTTGCTGATATTTGGAGAAGGGCTTAAAAATGGATTGGGGCTGGAAGCTGTTTAAACTAGTGACTGGATACTTCTGGTGCTATCTGATCAGTAGGATTGTTTTACAAGTTTGGGGTTTTCAGGATTTTTATCTGCTAAAATATAAGTTGTATGAGGTCTCCTGGACCATGTGAGGAAGGTCACTATATTTAATAACGTTGAAAATGTTTATAAAAAGCTCAATAAAAGATTTTGTTATGTTTTAATAGACTGGGTCACTGGTAAAAATAATCTCAAACAGTGCTGACCCTGTTAATTAAGGTATTGTCCTTCTGAAATGATGATGTTTTATTCGTTTTATAGATGGACAAGGTGAGGTAAACAAATTAAGCTTTACTGGGTTCCATTGGAATCATTAGACTTGTTGGCTTAAATTTTAAATCGGGCCCTTATTTCCAGGTTCCAGTCATTTCTTTTGAGGCAAGCTGTGAAATAATATCTGAGTTTTTCCATTGATGTAACTTCTTGATGCTTTATTTTCAGGACCCCGGATTTCAGGCTTCTTCAGATAATTTTTTTCTTGGCATTGCTGGTACTTCCCTGCAAGGTTAGTTTCAGAGGCTTTATGAATTATTACTTTAGCAATCACAAGCACTTCAAAGGGTAAATCTGCAGATCTCAATGGACGACTGTCTAGGTGACAGCTCTTCTTCCTCAGTAGTAATTGTTTATAGAATCGTTAAGGTTGGAAGGGACCTTTAAGATCATCGAGTCCAACCATTAACCTAACCTGACAAAAAACACTTCTAAACCATATCCCCAAGTACCATGTCTACCCTTTTTTTAAACACCTCTAGGGATGGCGAATCCACCACCTCCCTGGGCAGCCTATTCCAATGCTGGATAACCCTTTCAGTGACAAAATTTTTCCTAATATCCAACCTAAACCTCGCCTGGCTTAACTTGAACCCATTTCCTCTCGTCCTCTCACTTGTCACTAGGGAGAAGAGGTCAGTCCCCATCTCTCTACAACCTCCTTTCAGATACTTGTAGAGAGTGATAAGGTCTCCCCTCAGCCTCCTCTTGTCCAGGCTAAACAGTCCCAGTTCCCTCAGTCGCTCCTCGTAAGACTTATCCTCCAGACCCCTCACCAGCTTCGTTGCCCTTCTCTGGACACGCTCCAGCACCTCAATGTCTTTCTTGTAGTGAGGGGCCCAGAACTGAACACAGTACTCGAGGTGGGGCCTCACCAGTGCCGAGTACAGGGGGATGATCACTTCCAGAGTCCTGCTCACCACGCTATTCCTGATACAGGCCAGGATGCCGTTGGACTTCTTGGCCACCTGGGCACACTGCCGGCTCATATTCAGCTGGCTGTCATGTTTAAGTGTTCCTTTAGGAAAGGAATCTATACAGAATCACATGTTAATAGCTATTTAAGAAGCTTTTCTGTAGGTTAATTAGGATGTTTCCTACTAAAGTGTTACTTATTATCTGCTGGTTTTCTCTCTTCTTTATTTTATTTAAAGCTTGCTTCTGTTTTTACTTTCTGTATCTAAATGTTAAGCAGGAAATTAGTAGTTTATTAATCCTACACCTGAATAACCAAATGCTTTTGTTTTAATTCTTCAGCTTCACAAGAACTTGCAACTGAGTTGTTGCATGGCTACTGTCACTTGCTATGGGGCATTAGATTATTAATCTAGATAAAAAGACTTTTGCGAATCCAGGACAGTAGAATTTTATCATTTGAAAAACAACCCAACCCACCAACCCAAAGCTACATTAGTTTAAGATTTTAGATCCTAATCTTTTAATTTCCTTTAAAAATCTGATTTTGGTTAAAGCATGTTTATAACGTAACCTGAACTCTTTTCCTGCTAAGTAGAATCACTAACGTTTATTTTACATATTTTCTTTTTGTGAACCCTGTCTTTAAGATAACTAACTAATATGTTAGTTACTGAAGAAGATGACTTGAAATATTGTCCACTGGTATACAAGAAGAAAATGGCAGAAGAAATGCATTTGTTTGCATGGTTCTTGCCTTGTTGCATTTTCATTACTGATTAATTGCAAAGAGTATGATATTTGAGGTGGACTTATCCCATCTGTCTTATTTTGACTTCCTTAAATTTTATCTCATACTTTATGTATTACCTTTGTTCTGGTATCAACAGTTTATTCTACTTTTTTCTAATGGTGGTAAACTATAAGCATTTTGAAGAGACCTAGCTTATACTTAAATATATTCAGTGTATAAAACGTATTTGAAATTAAGTTTTGCCAGAACCTTTTGCATTATAGTATTTTCATAAAGAAATCTGCTCATTGAAATATGACCATGAAGTGTTACCAATGTCTTAACAGGCTAATATTTTAACAACAATGCCTACTCAGCATTTTTCTTACCCTTCTCATATTACTGTTTTTCACCACAAGAATCGGGGATTGCAGATGGCCACTCTGATTGGTCTAGGGCAGTGAAGAATTACAGCCATCCCAGAAATGCACACAAGTGTCACCAAAAGTAAGTGCCTTTTGAGAAAAGAAATTTCAAAAGAAATTATTGCTGCTCTACACCTATATTAAGGGTATGGAGGTTGTTGCTTACGTGCATACTTCTAGAATGAAAATCAGCATGAATGCTTGGGAGAGCCCAAACTAATCAAACCTGCAGACTTGAACAGTGGGAGGCAAGTGTCTGTGGACAAAACTAGCAGACTCCAGGATGGATGGCCAGTGAACACAAGTTAGTAAGATGGCCTAACTGAATAGCTACTCTAGTCTTTATTTTGTGTTCATTATAGAGGCATTTATTATTTTGGATATAACTATAGAATTGTTTTGATTCTCTCTGTGTGTTTGAGCTAAAAAGTCCTCTCAGATCCCTAGGCCGTGGAGAGTGCAGTATATTGCCATTTAAAAGGATTTCCAAAAGTTAGCTTCTGTGCAGTTGGGCATAGTTACCTGCATTTGGGCTCTGTGTAAACAAGCAGTGGCTCTGTTTGGAAGATATCTGGAGAGGGATCGTCTCCTCCTGTTATCACTATTGGCAGTATTTTTAGATTTCTAGAAGGAGAATGCTTCTTCCAGCTCCCTGGATACTGGCCTACTACATCTGCTTTTCTCAAAAAATATGTGACTTTTAAAGGATTCTCAAGTTTCAGATGTTTTGGACTTTTAATTACAAACTAATTTAATAGGCAGCAGGATTAAAAAGGATTAAAAGTTCTCTAAACAGTTTCTCATTTTATTTTCCAAAACATTTTTTTTTTTTTTTTTTTTTTTTTTTCAAAAATTCTAATTGGGCACCACAAGATATGCTGTCTCCCCAAACTCAGTCAAGAAATATTTTTCACTCTGCTTGAGACGATCATGCAGCTGATATCAAAATTTTCTGACAATGTTCGAATTAAAACTTCAAAGGAAGCCTGAATGTATTTTTAAACTACTCGTATGGAGAACTTAACCGGAAAAGAGGCTGCATAATTTAAAGAAAAAAGTTTCAGTTTAAGCAAAGGTGCAATTAAAACTGAGAGGTTTACATTACAAATATATAACAATATCGATAGATTGTATCCAGATTATTTTTGATATAATGGAAGATTTAAAGCAAGCTGACAAGTATACAAAGATGGTTTTGTGCTGTTGAGAATTCCCACTTAGCTGAGTAAATTTCTGCTCAGTTCTTGAATTCCCTCTTTTTTTTTTTTTTCCCCCTCACTTCTTTTCCTGACTCCATACAAAATAGCCCTCCCTATGAGATTAGTAATTGTTCTGAAAGAAGGAAAAGGTTTTCCTTTGTTTAATGCATGTAAGAAGAGAAGTTTGAGAAAGAGTAGGAAATCAGGATTTCACAGACTGCTTTCTTGCCAAGCCATCTGGAATAAAATCTATTTCCTTGTTCCTTAATTACACAAATGCACGTTTGCTGATTTGTAGCCAAAATGGACAGTCAGCTAGCTAGCTTCCTCAGGCCTGTGGTGTGATATTCTTCGCCTTCTATGGTTCCCGGGAGTGAAGCTCTTTATTGGCTTCCGAACCCTCAGAAGTCTTATGCCTAAGCCACGTGGCAAAATGCTGTATGTGGTGACAAATGGTTCTGGAAAGAAAAGAAATTTTGTCTTGCTGTCTGGAACTTGATTGCCTTTATCTAGAAGATGATTGTGAATATTTCAGAAAAGGAAATGTTCATAATCGATAAACTTTTATTTGGCTCTGTTTGAGTGCTGTCCTACAGCTATATTGCTATACTTAATTGTCAGATGTAAACCAAAATAGTTTAAAATAGATGTTAAAAACATTATGCCGTTTCTTAAGTAATATGCAAGGAAATAATTGTGTTCTCACTTGTATTTTCCATGTTTAGCTATTTGTGAATACATTCAAAGACTACATCTCGAAGTTTAGTAGATATTTATATAATGTAGGTTAATGTGGTAACATTACTGAGACATTAAAATGACATTGGATGAAAAAGTTCCTCTCCAGCACATAGGGATGCAGACAAGGACTCCTGCTGCTGTTCACAGTCAAGATGTTCAGATATCTTGTTTTGGCAATTTCTTTCAATTTCATTCTGTTCTTCAGAGTTTCAGCAAGCAGAGTATTTTTGTGTAATTTACTTTATCATCTAAACAATTCTTTTCTGTAGGGTATCCAGAAGACTAAGTTACACTGAAGGGAAGGAGCAAAATCCTAGCAATCCCGTGGATGACTTCCTGGTCAAAACTTACCAAGAAGCTTTCATAGACTGCTACAGAGCAAGCATTGGTTTATAGTTTGGTTTGGTTTTGTTTTGTTTTTCTTTTCTCTTCGAAGAATCAAAGATCTATTATGTATATGTAATATACAATTAGTCCTGACTTATACTTGCCTGTAGTATAAATCTTCGGCAACTGATTTGTCCCTTCTGACAGGGCACTTTTTAATCCTTTGGCTTCATCAGGTATTGCAGGGAATCGGGGTTCAGCTCTATGGTTAAGTTTAAATTAGGTTTTTATTAGTGATCTGTATTATCTTGTTATCTGCTGATAAGCTTTGATTCTTAACGTATTAGTAATAAGATAAGTAACTGTCTCTGGTTTGGACGATCCAAATGCAGTATTATATGCTATGACTTGTAATATGCCTGCAATGTAATTTTAACGTTAAATTTTCTAAGTAGCTCACCAAAGTTGATTGTTCAATAAAATGTTATAACTTCTAGTGGATTTGATGTTATATTCTGTGTTCTGACAAAATTCTATGTGATACTACATATATTCTAAATAAAAATCTATTTTGAACAAATGAATAAATACCTGCTTTCAACATTTTATTTCAGGTATATGAATTCTCAGAAGGAGTTTGTATACCTGTAGCAAATACATGAGAACAATGTGGCAGGATCCCACAGGTTTTCATTGCTGTGTTCGTTCTTGGCAAAGAGATTGTTTTAGTGGTGTCAGGTGAAGTACGCTCTGTTTTATCAGCGTTGCCCCTTGTAGCTTTCTGAGGTCCAGAAAATGGGGGGGGGGGAATTTCCTTTGGGTTTAATTCATTTCTGGGCATACAGGAGTGTTTTATATTATTTTAGCTCTTAAAACCAAGATCTTGTTATCATAAGTGTTGCTCTTGAATGGAACAGCTTCGGTGAGGTTTACTCTGCAATAAGACAAGAACTTCTGCAATATACCCACACATACATTCTATCCCTTATTGCTTGTATATTATGCTTCCTTCAACAACAGCAACAAAAGATTGTCTTTTAGAAATGCTTTTGTGGCTCCTTTTGCTTCCTCTTCCAGACACGGGTGAACTATAGGGAATAAGCTTTATGACCTATCTTACCCTTGGATTTTTTGAGATAATTATTTCACAGTATTTCTTAATACACCAATACTGAGAGATTACATAACTCCATTAATGTTTTGTGTTCTAAAGTAACTTCAAGGTGAACTGGAATTGGGTTTTTGCCACGCTCTGACTCTAGATATGACTTCTACGCAGCAGCCTGAATGCAGGCTTACCCAGGTAGGAAGGTAAGTTTATTTGAACAACATAGCAATTGTTCGTTGTCTCCATGAAAACTGAAAATAATTTTAAGAGGTAGTTCTTGAAAAACCTTGAGGTGTTGGAAGATAAGCTCATCCCAGTGGCACCTCTTTGATGCTAGCAGTAGCAAAAAATGGGAGAAAGTTCCATGGTTATTTTTAGAGTTTGATCCTTCAACGTCCACTTGAGTCAGCAGAGTCTTCAGTATGACATAACAAAAAGTCTGTGTTGTTTTTTCTAAAAATACTGTTTAAACAGATGTATCTGCAGTGACTGTCAGATGCTGATGACTCCACATGACTACTGGAGTATACCTGTCCTAGACTTATAAAGGTTTCGTGGTGCTACTTGATGTCTCTTCTGTTTTGAGCTCCTTTCTTCCCTTCCAACAGTTTTACTTCTTCCACCATATTTCTTCTTGTTAACTCTTTCTTCACTGTTCCATCGAACTGACACTTGAATGCTAAGCTTACTGTTAATAAAAACCGCTTCATGCTACTTCCCTCTGCTTCAAAATTTTTTTAAAGAACACTGGAAAAACAGGCTAGGCTACTAAGTTAGTATAAACCTAGATCTAGCGTGTCCTTTTCTTATTTTGTTGTAATTAGTTGAAACTTTCTTTATACATAAAGAATTCAATTAATGTGTGATAGTTTATGTAGGTCTTTCTCCAACGGCTTGAAGATGGAACAATATTGAATGTGCTCTTTCATGTAAGAATTCAGTAGTCATTTGAAAACTATCCCCCAAAGCCATTCAGTTGCTTATTTAAGCAGACAGAGGGTAAAGAGCTGGAGGAATAAAGCTAAATGTAGACTATGGCAGCATTAGAAGTGCCTTGGAAACAGTTGATTGATAGGCCATTAAAGATGATCCTGAAGCAGAGACTGTTAGAGCAGCAGTGAATAATTTCATGGAAGCAGTGATTAGATGTGGAAAGGAAGTATATATTGAAGGAAAATATTTACAAAAGTGCACTGCCTTTTTAGCAAGCTATGTTGCAAGGGAAAGCAGCTGCTGAAAATTGGCTTAAATAAAGAGTTGGACTAAACAACGAAAACTAAGAATACAGAGGAAACTAGATGTACCTAAATCCCATGAAGTGGACTTAACTGTTAATGTACACTCAATGAGAGAAGTGTGTACTTCATCTCCATTAAATTTAATGATCAGTCTGAAATGACCAGTTGAATTTAGGTAACTCAGAGAGGTTCTTTGACTTTGGAATTTTTAGACTAAAGGCATAATCAGAGTGCAAATGCTGTGAGAAATTTGTGAAATAGCAACTCTTGCACAAAGTGTACACAAATAGTATTAAAAGAAAATACAGCATCCCTTGTTTCGTGTGTATGTTGAAAAATAGTGACGGATAGTCTCCTGGGCCTGTGCTTATTTGCTTGAGAGATTGTTTAAGGAAGCTTTTTCTTTTAATCATCTCAGAGGGCTGAGTATCGCACCCTGTTAGTGCCAGCTAAATTGAAATATTTCATATAAATATTTTACGTATTAATGCTATTTGAACAATTTTGATATGTGAGTCTAAGCAAGAGTATGTTTATGTATTTTATTACTTATTTTGTTTCTACTATGGAACAAAGTATAACGCCTTCCAAACTAATCAAATTAAGTTGGTACTTCATGTGCTGATATCTTGGTGTTTAGCTTTGAATCCTTGGCTTTGGATTTGCCTTCCTCTTTTCACCCCTTAGGATCTTAGTCAGGGTCGTCGTTAATTATGGTTCTCCAAGCATTTTTTATCGATACTTCAGCAGTACTTATTTTTGCTTATCCAATGGGAGTTGGCCTAAGACCATGATGACACAGTCATTTAAATTCAAGTCTGCCTTGTTTCTGCGGTGTAACAGCCAAACATATATTGACTTGATTTCTGCACACAAAAGCAGGTGCCAGCACAAGACAGGCAGTGGCACTGGGCAGCTTTGGCTGCAGGGGCTGCCCCCTTCCTTTTGGCCTAGCATAGAAGTTAAGACATGTTAAAGAGGCTCATTAACTATGAGCTAAACTAAACAGGAACCAGGCTGTCAACTGTTTCTTTTACATTGATTGCCCCCTCCCTTCATAAATCTGTCCCATCTCTGGACACGTCCATCCACCGGCTTTTAGAAGAGGTGTTGGCTCTGTGTACTATGGGCGTTTTGTTTTTTGTCGCTGCTTTCAGGGCTGTCTCCTTCAGGACCTGAAACACTTGCAGGGCTCTGTTTGTGCTTGAGAGTTTCAACTTGACACTGTTCTCTGCGTGGATTTTTAAAGGCACCACTATCCTTTTTTTGAGAAGGCAGAACTGTCCAACAACTAGAGGTAGGCATATTACAGCAACATGCCTTACTGTTTACTGCTACTACTACTTATTAACTGCCAGAATATAAAAATAAATCCCCGCTCTGTAAAAGCTTACCATCTGATGAGTTTAAAGTCTTAAGAAGAATGGGCACACAGTATGTGAATTATTTGGGGAAATAAAAAGCTCTTTCTACTTTTATAAAATAGTTGGTAACAATGGCAATGTAAAACCCGATAGGAATTTAAACATCACGTAGAATATTAGAAGGAAAAAATCCTGCTTGGGAGATTTATTGTTACAGATCATTTGCCAATATCTTTGTGGACTCTCGAATAGGGCTGGATACAATGTTATGTTAGTAGAGGACTTGAGATTTGAGATGTATCTGGGTATTGCTCACAGAAGGAAACTAAAGATATATAAGGATATTGTTAAATCTTGTGAGATGTAAATTGCTACTTTAAACAAGCTGTTAAATTATTCTCCACTTAGCTTTAGATATATTGTGTTATTACCATAGACCAGTCGCGGTGGGAAAGTACAGAATGTTAAACAGCAGAGCAGTTTTTAATTGGGAAAACAACTAAATCATTAAGTGTGCAAGTATGAAACACAATTTCCTTCCAAAAGGAAAAAAACCTATATAGAAGAATGGTTATACTCTGCTAGAGCTCGACAGACAACAAGAGTGGGTCTTTGGGGACTTCTGAAAGTTGATGGCTGTTTTAAACAAAGGATTAATTTTTACTGGAATCACTACCCTATGACTGCTGAGATACCAGCTTCTACAACTCCTTTTCCAAATATCTTCAGAAGCACAGGTCCTTCAAAGTGGCAGTCTGGATCTTCTTTCTTGCTTCTTCCGTAAATGTGCTTGGAAGACACTTTGTAACACGTAATTTACCCATTTTATACCATTGTTTGGTAGGTCAGTTTGCCAGGATGTTGTCTCTGATCATTCGCTGTTCCTCCAGAATGAACAAGCAGATCTTGCTTTATGGTTGCGTATTTGGGCCAGGAAGCCACTTCAAATGTTCTCTCCTTTTGCAGCATGAATAAAACCCATTAATCTGATGGGATCATCATGAATGGCTTCTACGTTTGCTGTGTTTTCAGCAGCCAGCTGCTCACTATTGAGGTAAATGCTAACTTTGGAAGCCATCGTGGTGGGGTTAGACGATCTTTCTTCTTCATTCTCCTCTGTTGAAGGGTCTGCCTTTCTCCTTGGTTTTCTGCGTTTTCCCTTGACGCTGTGATCAAGTGAGGCATAACACATCTGACTGGCAGACTCCACCTAGAAGGAAATTCACTGTATATTTAATATTCAGTAGTTACGCTTGCTTTAAAATTATGTCTAAGATTTTGGGTATGTCTACACTGTAATAATTATAGTGGCTAAAATTTACCCAAACTAGCTGTAAATGAACTCATTAAAAGTACAAATGATTAAGCTGTGTCACCATAGAAAACAGACCAACATAACCTAATGGTAAATGGCTTATGTTCTTAGGATAATGGCAGTAAGGAAAAAATCATCAAGGTATTATTGGAAAGATTCTGTATGGGAATGAGGATAGCTTACATAATCAGTCCAAGTTCTTTGGGATGCAAGACATTATTTGATCTGGTTTTTCTTCCTGTCTTTTTTTTTTTTTAATTAGAATCCAGTTGTTAGCAACAGAATTTTTCAGAGGCTTTGTGCAGAAAACCAAAGATGGGTGACTCTTTTCTGTATATATAATCTAATTTCCCGTGCAAAATGTATGCTTTGTATGTCTGTCCCCTGCATGCCTCTTTGACACTTTTGACATTGGAATCTTCGTAGATTGTTCTGTTTACGTGAGGTTAATGAAAACAAATGTCTAGATAAAAAAAATGGATATTTCTCCCCCCTGGAAGTATCCTGAGAAAGGCCGGAAGTCGGTCCTTATTAAATACCTGGAAATCAACTCAGGAAATTGATGCCATGAATGCTTCAATTACAGACAGATTTCAGTTGAACCTTGCATGCTTTTAGGCATCCAAGTGTCTCAACAAAATACATATCAATAGAAAAACAGTCGTCTTTCATGTGTTAAGGCATATAGATTTTGTGCTGGGCAGTAGACAGCCAAACTCATGATTATCATGTGATACAGCTTGTGTTTTCACTTGGTTGATGTCCAAAATAAATAAAATTAATTCTTTGCCTAAGCCATGGAGATAGATGTAGGCTTAATTGGGCCTGATCTGCATGCCTGTGACCTGAGCTCTGTCATGCCATACGGATGGAAATGAGCTGTCCGTCATGCTCCTGCTTACTCATTAATGACCCAGATTGAACGAAGGGTCGAGTCTGTGCTTAAATTCTCCGATGAACTGAGATGCTAACACATGGTAATTTTTGTGGTGAGCAGTGTGAAGATTTTTGTTATATATTGTCATGGGATAAACATAAGAACTCTGAGACAGACCACATTATCATCACTTGGAAATCCAGAATTAAAACTGAAGATACCTGTAGTTGATTAACTGGCCTTTGAGGCTGGGACTTCATCTGCTCATAACAACATTCCTCTGTAATTTATCAAAGTAGAAAAATGTTTTAGTTAAGGCATGCTACCGAGTCTTAAAAGACCAGATCAACAGATCCTCCCCATTACAGAACTTACTCCCCCCAGTTTACTTTGGTAGAACTTTATTTTGTTTTGAAATCACACACAGATCTTTCCCTCTATTTACAGAGGGACAAATAGCTAAGAAATTCAGACACGCGTACTGTGAAAATGAAAATCATTTTCTGTTGGATGGGAAGTTTCTCATTATTGTCTAAGTGGGCACCATTTTAGACTGTTGGGAGGACATCTTGCAATTAGAGGGTAATCACGTACTGATGTATTTTTCAGCACAGGCAGCCTTTTCTTTGACTGAGAAAGAGGCTGTGAGTTGCAGCAGCTGGTGATTAGATTCTATTCCTGACTCTACTTTCAGTTTTCTGTACTTTGGTGCAAGTTATTGTCTCATGCCATATCTCATTTTAGCCAACAGTAAACCAGATTACTCCCTTACAGTTTTCAGGCTTTTGTAGCATCAAGGCATTTGAGTGGTTGGCTTAGTTTTATTTATGCAAACCCTACATGAAAACGTTGGGGGTCTTTTTTCCCCTGCAGTTCAAGTACCTCAGTTCAGTTTTGCGTAACCCCAAACGAGGCTAGCAAAAAAGTTGTGTCCGTGCCACTTAAATACTGCTTTAACACCATAAGGGCTTCGAGACACATACCCTCTACCTGCAGTGACATGATGTTACTGCCTTTAATGTGGTATCTCTCTGCCAAGGATGATTAACTTCAGCCCAGTAAAGCAGAGGAAAGCTATGTCTGCCCACCATTCAGCCACTGGGCTTGTTTCAGCGTATTTGTCAACGTCGCTGATGATCTGTGGACAGCCACAGCAGAAAGCTGGTATGTGTTGTTTCTGTCAGCTTCTGTGGGAGAGCTGACTTTGGGCAGTGAACGATATGTGTCTTAGATTGCTTTAACGTGCGTGCATCAAGCTGTTACTGCAATTGGTGCAGCTTTACACGTAGAAAAGCTCTTGGGTTTGAGATATTTGGCTGAACTATATTTGGGCCGTAAAAAGTCTACTTGAGTATGTGATCTGGTCTTACACAGAGTAGTGCAGTAGGATGGTAGGTATTAATACAGCAGTCGAAAAGGGGTAAATTCTCAGGTTTGCTCTTTGAGAAACACAGAAACCTTCGGCCAGTCAGCTTTTAACCATACATTTATTATGGCCTCTGAACAGACACATATTCTTAAAGTGACACTTACCTAAAATATCTTGATTGAGATTGCCATAAACTGGATCATCTTCTGTGTAATAATCATCATAGCTAGAAGGGAAGTGGAAAAATACCTTTAATTTGCAGAATATGCTTTATTTAGGACCCCACTATATCTCGGGGGTGGAGGTGGGGAATGGCATGGAAATACCGGTTTTGCAGAAGGGGAAGAAATGTCAATGTCTGTATTCCAGAGAGAGATTTGTTATCTAGCCAAAAACTGAACTCTTTTTTCTTTTTTCCTGTAACTCAGTTACATACAAAGCTAATCTCAAGACTACTAAGCTACCATTTGATGCAGTTCTAGAAATATTAATTATCACTGAAAGGAACCCAGCTCACGTCCTCTGAGACAACTTTGCAATACAAACTAAAGCACTAAATGGGTCTTTTGGGGAAGTGTTCTTAAAAAGTCCACTCCTGAGTCAACTAAAATACTTACATCGACACAACTAGAGCAGACACAAAGTTCAGCTTTGGATATTTAATGGTATTCTGTGTTTCATTACTTGGTCTTGCTTGAAAATATTTTTAAACATTTGTAAAAATGGGAACTGTTAGTGGGAAACACTGTATAACCTTGTTCGTATTGCATCCCTATACTGTGCCTTGTCGAGGGAATGAAGTAATGCAATCTAATACCACGTCTAGAGAAGTATTTTTCAGCTGAACAGGCAGCAATAGACAGAGACTTCCCAGCTTCAAGCAAATTTGGAGTTGAGGATTGGTTTGGGGGAACAGGTGAAGGCTTTTATGATTTTCTTTCAAGGGCCTTTTATATTTGGGTTGAGATGAGGCTCTTTCCATCTCTGTTGTCTAAAGTTTTGGTGTTGTTTTTTTTTTTTAATATGGAATAAGAGAAACACACTTGTAACAGATCATGAGGTATCCAGCAGCTGTAAATAGACTCCGTTTTATTGCTTTTGAATATCATATGTAAAAGAAGTCTATGAAACGTAAATACATATAAGTTATTGCTCCACAAGTATTAAATATCAGCCTATAATTTACCTTTGTTTTCTGAGAGTTCTTTTTCATTATTATAGATAGGTTGAGTTTGATAGTAAATAGTGTTTTAGCTCAATATCTTCCACTTCCTTCAGTATACAAAATTATCATATTAGCATGCAATTATTTCATTATTGAGAAAAGGACTGGAGTACGACTCTCCCACACATTTTTTTTTCTAGTTTTCTTCAGAAAACTTTTTTCCCACAACCATCCCGCTCTCTGGCATTTCCAGGCAGGCTGCATGAGATTCTGGATTTTCCTCTATGCCATCCCTCCAAAGCCATCTGTCATTATTTATTGGCTTATTTCATCCTTGCCAGAAATAAATATTTTTATCCAACATACCTTGGACTGTTGTCTTCATAGTCTTTATACATTTTAGCTGGAAAAATTGTTAAAAAAAAATAGAGTTACGAGAAAAAGAAATGCGCTATTTTAGAGCACTTCCAATAATTGTCTTAACTGGCACGCTTTTGATTTCACTGTAGAGAGTAAAACTGAAAGCTCTTGGCTCTCAGAACCTTCAGTTGTCCCCCTGCTTTTCTCAAATACTTTTGACTAATACAAGAAATGTTTGTGTTATAACTTTGTGCTGTGGCTGCGAAGTCCATGTTAGTTTACGAGACTCCAAACATCTACTGTAACATATGCTATTAATTCCTTGTTTCCTCCTCCTGCTTTTACTTCACTTTTTTCTCTGCCTAGGGAGGTGCGTCATGTATTTATATTTCAAGGCAAGGGGTTCATTTATTTTACTAGTTCTGTTGCTTGTATCTCTGAAAGAGAGATATCCTGTGACCCACACAGATGAAGAAACTAAAGGAGAAAGGCAGCGGCTACAAAGAGATTTATTCCTAGATCTTGATTATTAACTCTGGAATGCCTGACTTTCTATCCTTTGCTCTAGGACTCCAGAATTTACCACGGTAAGTTCTGATTGCATGCGCAATGCAGCATCAGCCAGTCTGGCCAAAACCTTGCTCAAGGTTAGTTTCGTAAATGACTGTGACTTTTCATCATGAAAATATCAGCCTAGTAGCACGAAAAGACAAAATAATCCAAAAAAGCACACACACTCCCATCCCACAACACTCCAGCAGCTCTTTTAATATCCTGTAATCATGCTGATTTTCTTATACTTGATGAGTTCCGTTTATAAGAATGGGTCTTATGTTTATGCAGATTTGTGTATGTATGTGTGTTTAACATGGTTAAATCCACCGGTGTTTGCCTGCCCATCCATACCCGTATAGCACAAGTTCAGTTTTCCCTGTGAAAAGGCAGTTTTTCCCTGAATGGGAGCGGTGAGGAATGTACAACTTAATAACTATCAAATTGTATGCATAGAGAGGTTGTGCTGGCATAACCAATTCTTTTAAAAAAGTCATAGTTGATTTTCACCAAACCCAGAGTATGACTGTAGTCACCCTCTAACATAAATTAAACAAATTAGTTCCTTATTGCAAGTGACACATTGGTTTAAGAGCTACATTAGGATCCCATGATGAAAAGCAATTCGAACTTTTTTTCAAAATAAACTCATTAAGCATAAAATGTGTATGAAATCTGAAATTCAAGTAAGCATTCAGGATTTTGGGGAGGAGGACATTTCCTCAAATGTATGCTGTATTAGTGCAGCTACTTAAAATAATTTTTAAATTAAATACAAATGATAAATAGTTACATGAAAAATACACTTTAAAAAGAGAAAGTACAGATGCTAAAAATACACTTTAAAAATAAAAATTTAGCTAGAACTAAATTCTTTGCCATGTACGTGTTCTGTTGTTTTGTCTTCAGGGAATGGATTTGGGTAGCTGATTTCAGCAGCAGACTGGGCAGCTAGCAACCATTCTGTAATCATACCTGACTCTTCTAAAAATTTTTAAATGTTACATCCTCTGTACTAGAATCATTCTTACCAAAGCATAACTTTAAGATTCAAAAGAATTAATTTGTTGGCTTGAAATCTCCCGGCAGTGATGGCTTTCCCTACAGACACTTTAAACATTCAAACTCCATTCCTTACCGAGAGGCAGCATTACTTACCTTGCTTCTTTTTCATATAGTGTGAGATGTTCAGTATCAACGAAACAACCAGAGCCAAACTCAGAAAGGCCAAAACTCCCCAGACAGAAAAATGGCAGTTCATTGCTGTAACTGAAAGAAAATGATTTTATAGTTTGTGTTGTCTAACAGTTTTATTCTACTCTTTGTGGTTGGTTGATTTTTGTTTTCTTCAATTCAAGCTGCTATTTTGCTGTTTACTCTGTGACAGCCATTGCTATACAGGATAAATAATTAATATCGAAACTAGATGCTAAATAATAAGAAAGAAACATCAATAAACTCTTAAAACTACTGTGTCATAGGAATTCAGCCAAAGATTGGGCTATTTGTTTGTAAGATGCAGTAAAAATCAGAAATTGCTAAAGAAAAAAGTCATTTTAGTGAGTAGCTTTGAAATTATTTTTGTAATTGTCTTTGACTTACTATTTGCAGTAAATTTTTGGCTGAATTCTAGTGTTCATGAATGTAGTTCTGAAGATGAATTCAGTCAAAACAACTTACCTCACTGGAAATGTCCATCAGGTTATAACAATCCCTGCAACAAATTTCAAAGGTTGGTTATGTGTTTTCTTGCCCCTCCTGTTAAAACCACTGACTTTACTCATATCCTCACTCTCCTTCCTGAGAAAACAGAAGATGTAGTGGCAAAGGATGAGCAACAGCTGGGAACCAGTCAGCGCCCCAGAACTACTGCAGAGAAAAACCCAAACAGCTCCTGAAGAATCACTTGGTAATAGGTGGGCAACTTAATTGAACAAAGCCTCCCTTTGCACTGAACTTGCCTCTCCTTGGACTCCGAAATATAGGAAGGAACCCACACACACCAAATGTGTTTTGTCATTTAATGAATTCTTCGATTAACCTAGCTCATACAAATTTTCCATGGCAAACCTTGCTGAAGAAAATAGCCTGTCGTAGTCTAACGGCCAAAACGCTCGGCTTTGCTGCAAACGGCCTGTGAAATCCTTCCTTGACAGAAGAAATGCTAAGCCAAATGCACGAGTGAAAGGAGCTTGAGTCTAGATTTGTCACTTTCCCCAGAGGCATTTTTCATGTTCTTCTAGGTTTGGAGTCTTTGAAATAAAGCTTCCTGCAAAACCCTCATGTACTCCACTAACACTGCACAAAAAAGTCTATCCGGAGCAGAGGAGCCAAGGGGAGAGAGATTCGAGCAGGTCCGTAATGCTTTTGTTTGGTTTTGAGGTAGCTGGATTCCTTCAGGAGGCTGCCGTTCTGTTTGCTTCTCAGAGGAAAGCTGAGGTAAGGGAGCAGAGGAACACGCGTTCCCGTGTTGCCGGCTGGGGCTGGTGAGCAGCAATGCATTTGCTCCTGCTGAGAAGACAGGGTGTTGTTCCTTGGCTGACCGGCTCCAGCTCACCATAGGAACGGCCCCTCACGGATTTTGGTCCCTAATTATGCTGGTGTTGCAAAAACTCTTCTTAGTTTCTTTTTATTCCAAGCCACAGATGTTTTTGTGATGATGAAACAAGATAATCCTTGGTAGTAAAAAATTACAAATCGCATGGGTTTCTATGATGCAGGCTTCCTTCCTGATCAGAACTCTCTTTTAAAAGGAACAAAACAGAACAAATAAGCAGTAACTTTCTGACAGACTTGTAACTGGTTTTTGCATATACTTCCAGTGGCCGTTATCTTTCCTTTGAAACTGAACATCCAATTTCCATTCCTTTCTTTTCTCTTACCTGACTTGTCCCAAAGGTGTTTGAGGGTTCTCCATCACTGCAGTACTACTTTTCAGACTCAGAGGCATGTTTTTGCAATGAGATACAGACATTCATGAGGAGAGACAACACCCCAGTGAAGCAGCTACATATTATTCTGATTTTTCAGAGTAGGAATTAAAAGAAAGGGAGATATCATTTTGAGAAGATGTTACTGGGCCACGTCAAGAACCACCAGTGTTTGGAACCTGGTTACTCTACAGTTAGTCACTCAACAACATTTGCATCCTACGCAACCTGTCTAATACTACAAGAAGTCTATGTCAAAGTTGAGAATTTTTAAGTCTTAATGTACGGCCTATAAAATAAGTCAGTCTTCCTTCTTCTCCTGTCCTTTTATCTTTTCTGAAGTGATTCCTTCCCATTTTTCTTATATCCATTTCATATTTATTTTCCTGCAATTTTTTTTTTTCAGAGAGCAAAAGCAGTATTGTGGCCTAAAAGAAGGGAAGCGCACAACTGTGATAGAGACTACAGCTCTATGATTCATTGGAATAAAAATAGTGAGTAGACACCTCGAGTACAGCTGGAACCTAAGTTTGTACTTTTTTCTTGATACTGAACGCTGTCATTTATCTTTCTGATTCAGGAATCCTAGTTTTCCCTGGTGTTTCCAGAGCAGCAGGAGAACTCAGTTTCAAATTGAATATTTTCAGCCCTTAAATGAAGTGAAGAAAGTAACCAAATTTTTTATGATAATTTTTTTTTTCATGTTTCAGCTTCAGATTTAAATTGGAATTATTATCTGGAAAAAAGTTGTTTCCCTTTTCAGTTTCAAGTTTAACTTTTACGGTATTTGAGCTATTCCCGCTTCTCTAGGACTTTAAAAATATTCTAGCAAAACAAAAGGCATAAAACTTGGATTTCTAATAAAATGTGATGATGGTTTAAACCTCACAATTTATAGCTCCTTCTTAATCATGGTTTAGAAAACTGCATGGGTGTGAGAAGATTAAAAAAACAACACAAATTTTTTCCTAGCTTAGCACTACTTACTTTATTTTTAAATTTATTTTCCACAGCCCTAACTTAAATGTCTGCTTGTATTTCAGTAGAATGTATACAAACATACCTGTGACTTCAGTATCTTTTTTTTTTTTTGTCTTTGCAATAGGAGCTATTTGTTTCTCAGACAACACTGCTTATATTTCAGAAACAACAGCAGTTTTCATTTACCACATAAAACCATAGTAAAGGCCTTGAACAGAGACATACAAGTGCTGCTCTGAGTGCTCTATGCTTTTCTAATGTCAGTTTCAAGTTACTCTTACTGCCCAAGTACCAAAAAATGAAAGATTTTGATTTTACAGATTTTGGCTTTACAGACATCCAACTCCCAGCTCTTTACCAGGCGTTCTTGTACTACCCTTATATTTGTTGCCAGTATGCTCACTATCTACATTTATAACTCCATTATTTAAATATTTACTATTTTGACAACAGCAGCAGTAGAAAGAAAGCTGAATACCAGCGTGAAGAACGATCCGTCTCCTCAGATAACTACTCTGCTGTCCCTATATGCATAATAGCAGATGCAACCTGTGACAGCTAACTGGTTGTACTAAAGACAAAAGAAATAAAAGGTAAGGTGACTGTGGATATAGAGTGAGAAATGAACAGAAAGAGAAGACTATTAGACTAATCATAGTGTGTTCTGAAATAGTGTCTTTTATTCTATTCTCTAAATTTAATTCTCATTCAAGTCATCTACTGTCAAATGTAGCAAAACCAGATTGTTTGGTTTTTTTTTTTTTTACATATTACATATTTGTTCCAAAGAACTCCTAGCACGGTGTTCAGGAGCATTTGCACTTAATTGCTGACAAATTGAGTATTTTAAAATTTTTTTTTTTATACCTTTGAAAAAAAAGTCCTAATGAAAAATTAGGCCCCTGGGAATAGTACACTATGATTCTAATAAGATAAGCTCAAATTCCATCACAGCTTTCTGCGGTAGTCTGTGATGGGCAAAACCTAAGTGTGGTAGTACTTCGTTCATAAGAAATCATACTGAAGCTGTTCTTAAGTAATGTGCTCCTCTGTGAAAGAGTTCAGTGTATAACCAAAGGTTTCAGGGGAAGGACAACTATACTTGTTTTATTTTTAGAAGAAGTTGAGATGTGTGAGTGGGAGAAGTACTATTTTTAATCATTATAAAAGTGACAGTATTTTGAATACCTAATACCAGAATCTCCCTAGTATTAATGATACGTTCCTATTCTGCTGTTCTTTTATTTCTATTTGGAAACAGGGTCAAACTTGGAGTTGCATCCATGTAGAACATCTGCCTTAGGTAATTTACTCCACCTGGGTGTTTTTACTTTTCTGACTTTAGGGATGGGGTTACTCGCCTCCTCTAAGCTTATTTTACACTACTACAAACTAAAGGTACTATATGCACACAACAAAATGCAGGCAGACAAAAGACTTTCTAAAGATATAGTTAATTGTGCTTCATCTCCATTTTAAACCTATTGACAACTTTCTCCACCAACAGAGACAAGACATGGGAATAAATAGACTTTTGGTCACTTGTTCTTAGCTTTTCTTTTTGCGGAGTCCATTATACTACAAGGGGCGGGAGGGGGGGAAGCAAACCAAAAATAACCAAGCAACCAAAACCCCCCGAAATATTCTAATCTTTCCTGGATGAATTTCTGCAATTCAATGTCATTGCAACTCAAAGGAGTAAACATAATCACGTACTTGCCTTTGGAGAAAGGGGACAGATTTAACAATTCAGGGCTAGAAATAGGTGTTCGTCCTCCTAACAGCATAACAATAGGTAGCAGAAGTACTAAGTTTCATTCCTTCTTGTTTTAATGTATTTTGTTTAGAGAATCCATCACGAAGAATAACTGGAAGATATCATACTTCTGCCAGATTTTCCTACCAAAAAGGAAAACTTGGTGGGGAATATAGATACCCGTCCAGCAAAAACTGGACATGCCATCCATGGTATCAACTCGTCATTCATAGACTCAGATTAATTGCTTTGGTCACTACCAGATTTAAGATGGTGATCTGAAGCACAAAATGGTTTGTTTCCTGTTGTTTCTGTCTGCAAATCTGTCAAAGGTGAGAAAAAAATGGGTTTTTTTTTCCCCCTCTCCAATTAAATGGTGAGATAAATAATATTCTGTATTAATGACCCTTAGAAAAAGAAACTCATTAAGAGATTGATGAATGTTACATTAACATTAAAGATATTTCCACCTGTGTGAGTTTTTAAGACAGGATTAATTCTCCGGAAAGGATTCCTTAAACTGCAATTAATTAGTGCACAACTAATTGCTTTGTAAAATACCAACTTCATACTTCAGAAGGGAAGCAGCGCATTGTAAAATAAGAAGCCCTCAGCACAGTAAATATTTTAAGCACAAAACAGTCTTCATTAACAAACCTTAATTAATGATGGTTTAAGCAGTTGATAATGACTCATCATCATCATGATTATTATTAATAATTTGAGTTCAGAACCCTAAGCAACCTTTTTGGAAGACTGCTAATTTGCCATAGTGTGTTTTTACTGCTCCTTTGTTTACAAGTTTCTAATAGTGAAAAGGTAAGTCTTACCTGGTTTTGTTGTTTCCAGGAGTACTCCCCACCCCTTTATCCAACAAGGAATCAAGATATGTTGGCAGACCTTGGATACCCTTTTGTTTTGGACCTGGCAGCGTGAATCTATGTCTAGACTTGCCGTCAGTCTTAAAGGTCTCCAGTCTTTTTTTTTTCACCTGCTTTCTTACAAACAGGAAATGTGGTTCAGGCTTTTTCAACCTCACTAGCGAACTGACGGTCTCCTTCAGTGTTTGCCTCCAAGAGAGGAATACAGTATTTATGTGTGCACTTGCATTTATTATCCACCTGTCTTGCCATCATGTACAGGACTATTAGTTCCGTTTTATTTGGTACGAACCTACTTTTGTAACATTCATATGAGACCCATACTCTAAGTCTTCCTGTTTGTGATATTATGGTGAATCCAAGAAAAGTATTTAGATACTTCTTAAACTGAATTACAGAACTATTTTGCCTAGGAGTGCTATTTGACTCTTTACTTTTGAGGTTTCTAAACCAAGTCTGAAAGTCTGTCACTGAGAGAGCCTACAGTTTAGCTGAAATAGGATTCAGAGGCATGATGCAGAAATTATACTGTTTCCAGCTCTGGAAGGTCAGGTTAGGATATCATAACATGCTTCCTCCATTCTTTTGAAGTCTATGAGTCTGGGTCCACAATCCAGAACAGTTGTGGAAAGAGAGGGTAGATCAGCAGGTGGCTTACTGTGTGTATTTATCTTTAAAATTTAATGAAACATACCTGTGTTTGGGTAGAGAAGCCATTTTACTCTCAGAATTGGAGTGGCTTCTTCTAGAGGAAGCACTCTGGGTGCAAGAAGTCAAAGTCAAAGAAGCTTTCTGTTAAATTCTGAGTTTGGGGTGGGTTTTTTTTGCAGAGAAAATGGGTTTATTCCCAGTTATGCATAATATAGAAGCAGGAAGGGTTTCTTAAGAGAAAAAGTGAATCACATGACAATGTTTGTCTTTTTGGAATATGTACTTTGAAATAGCCCTTAGTGTAGTCTAAGGAACTATGTAAAACATTGTTCTTCGAGAAAGGCTCTTATGTGAGAAAAATGTTCTTTGCAGTATGTTTACCTGGGATGTAATTAATTTGGAATATTATCTTTATAGGCCTACTTTAGGTCAATGCTTGAGAAATAATTTACTGGATTAGCATCTTATTTGAACATGAAGGAGCAGGTTAGTCTTGCTTAATAAAATATACCCTTCCATTTGTGTCCAGGAGTGGTATAGACTCTTAACTACTCAGAGCTTTATCATAATGAAGTGAGTTGATGAGGAGAAATTAATATTAAAATACTAAAAATGGTGGGAGCACTTTACACAGTTTTTGAGGATGTAATTATCATGATGAAAAATTGCTTAAAAAATAACACTATCTTAAAGTGGACATAGCTTTGGCATTTGTCAGCAACTGAATTTAGACACCCCACTCATAAATATGGGTAGAATAAAAATTTCTCATTGTTAAACCAAAAATCATAGAATCATAGAATGATTTGCATTGGAAGGGACCTTAAAGATTACCTAGTTCCAACTTCCCTGCCCTGGGCAGGGACACCTCCCACAAGACCATGTTGCTCAAAGCCCCATCCAACCTGGCCTTGAACACTTTCAGGGATGGGGCATCCACAACTTCTCTGGGCAACCTGTTCCAGTGCCTCACCAGCCCCACAGTAAAGAATTTCTTCCTCATATCTAGTCTAAATCTACTCTCTTTCAGTTTAAAACCATTACCCCTTGTTTTATCACTGTTAAAGAGTTCTTCCTCATCTGTTAGGCACTCTTTAGGTACTGTAAGGCTGCTATAAGGTCTCCCCAAAGCCAGGAGGCCTGCACGGATGAACAATGAGCTCCTGGACAATCTCAAACACAAAAAGGAAGCCTACAGAGAGGGTGCAAGCAAGGACAGATAGCCTGGGAGGAATACAGAGAAATTGTCCAAGCAGCCAGGGATCGGGTTAGAAAAGCTAAAGCCCAGATAGAGTTAAATCTGGCCAGGGATGTCAAGGCCAAAAAACATGGGTCTGTCCATATCAGTGAAAACCGAGATATAGAACTAGAGCTCCTTTAAAGAAGTGATGCATTCTATTATATGTAGTCTAAATCGTGGCTTTAAGCAGGGAAGAGATCCAGTTTTGCGGAGACAGAAATTCGTATGTTTGAAAGTAAAGGGTTTGTCACGAGCCTAGAGAAGGAGAAGGACTCGACCAGTTACAAGCGATTTAGTAGTTCCATGTTGTAGGATCAAGTGAACAGAAGAGTCCTGGGGCCATCTGATGAGAGTATGCATCTCAAGAGGAAGCCTCTTGTTAAGAAAAAGAAGGATTCTGAACTAAGAGAGAAGCTGGAGAGTTTGGGATATATGTATTGTAAAAACGGAGACGGCTGCTTAGTTTCTCAACTAAGAGCATAAGGAGTAAATCTGAGATCTGCAGAGGATTCAGAATGAAACGCTTATCAGCCTGAACAAGAAGCTTACAAGGAATAAACTCCTTTGGAGATAATTAGGGGCATAACAGAAAGGTGAACACTGAGAGTGCAGCAGGGAATTTCTGGGTTTGTAGGCCTGGTGGCATGTTAATAAATCTGCTCTCCAAGAGCAAATCATTGCTGTACAGTATCAGCTTTGACTAGCTGCAGAAGCGAAGTCTATTGGATTGGACATGAGCTTGGTATGCTATTTTGGGCAGCCTGCAACAGACTGAAAGCTCTGTTAGATAGCAAGAAATTATTCACTGCAGGCTGTAAAATCCATCATGAATATAAAAGCTTACTTTCCTTTCTTGTCCTTTTTATCAGTGCTACCTTAAAAAACTCAGTGAGCAAGTAGTCTGCTTAAAGTGCTGTTATTTGAGATAATAAAGACAAGGACAAATTGTGCTTAATTTTAGAAAGGCAGGACATAAGGTAGTGCTACTCCGTCCACATCTATTGTGAACAAAGGCATTTCCTCCTCTTTTGAAAGTCCCCAAGCTAAAAACTGCTGGGTGCGTATTCTGAGGAAGTATCTCTGACTCCTTAGCTACTTATGTGATCTTTGGCAAACATATGCTGCTGGTGTCTCCAAGATAAGAATCTATGTCCAGTGGACATCTAATTTGGCTTTTAATAGCTCCTGCTGTTTGAATTCTTGGAGAAGATAAATGGAGTACTATTAAATATTGATGTGCACGGATGTATACGAAGGAGTAATTCTGTGCTTAAATGGAGTCAAACAGTATTGTTTGGTAGAAAACTTGAATGATCGAGTGAAGCTGACTGAGAGATTGCTTGATGAAGTGAAAAAAAAGAACTTATAAAGTAGTATTTTCCTTGTTGTTTTAGGGAAAGACAAGCAGAAGAATCCTAAAGTAGGCATGAAAGACAACTTTATGTTTGGAAGGGAAACCATACGTAGGAAGGGAGACGGTAGATATTGAATTTCTTTCTTTGGGTTTAGCTGCATCTTCCTAAGCTTGCTATTAGTGTAGGGAGAAAGAGAGAAAAAAAATAGTACATTATGGATGTTAACAGTTTTTTTTTTGTCTTAAAAATGCATGGTGCTATCTACAGAATGGAATAATTAGAAATCCTAGAAGTGCCTGTGTTAAGTACTCATGGTCTAGGAAATGGTAACTCACACTTACCATAAAGTCCCTTAAACTTGTATGTTTATGCATCTATGGTATATATGGAATTGGAAGGTTTACACTCCTTTTTGTGGAGGGAGATATGTGGTAGCAGCCAAACATGTTGGATATCTATATCTAATTTCTCTGATGAGATAGCAGACTGTTGCCACAGAGCGTGGAGCTAAAGCAGTTCCCCCAACAGAGGAAGTCAGCAAGCTTCCAGAAGCAAGACCATTACTAGAATTTTTATATTTAAAGCACTTTTCTTGTTCGGGATTAATGTTGGCAGGGTGGAACATTTTACTGTGGTTGCTTAAAAAGGTAACAATCTTTAGCAGTTCCTAGCAGTCTCTTCCAAGCCTGTAATTTGCTGTACATGACTGGAAACCTCAAGGGAAAAAAAAAAATGTTCAGCCTTATTGACATGAAAGTCACTTCAGAGTTTGTACTTTCACTTTCCTCCACCCCAAGAAATCAAAAAGCCCTCTTGAATCCTTCTTTATTTTCAGTGAAGAAAGTTTTTGCTATGCCACTAGAAGAAGACTTCTGGGGACTGCCTTAACTGTTACTTAGTAGATGGGTATTAAAACTAAATATTAAATTTTTTCAAGTGTAGTTGGAGAAAATGCAAATTTAACAGGCAGTTGGCACAAGGCTCCAATGCATTTGACTTAATAAACCTGCACCTCTTATTTACTTCAGAAGTCTATTAGTTCGGTACATTTTTGCAATGAGTGCATGTTGCCAGCAAGCTGGACTTTTCTAAGACTGCAGAATGCACATTTATTCTGGATTCCTGAAAGGGAAATAAATTGCTCAGCTGACAACAGAATCAGGCCTCAAAGGCCTACTTTCTCTATCACTGCTCAAATTACAACCTTTCTTTCAAAAATGATGTCATTTTCTAAGTGGTGTAGTGGAAACCCCCTTGCAAAGAATGAAAGAGAGACCGCTTGTAGTAAAAGTCTTGAAAAGTGTACGTATTCCTGCAAGATGTAAATGACATTTCTGTTTGAAGTGGGAATATATTTTTAATCATGAATCTTCTAGGATTTGCTGGGGAAAGTAACTACAGCAGAAATGCTTTGAGGGGAGCTTGTGCTGAAGTGGAGTCTGCTTTGGTTCTAATCTCACAAACATATCGGAGAAGTAGAACAACTGTTCTTTTAAGCTTAGCACGTGGCGCTTTGCTTAGGTTGCAGGTGCAGACCTGGTGCTCCTTATGTAGTGAGCATAAATGAGCAACAATGCCACAGAAGAGAGGTTGGCATAAAATAGCTGCCAGAAAGAGTGAGGCCTTTCAAGTAAGCCTCAAATGCTGCAGAGAGCTCTTGTGGCTCCTATAGTGAATTTTGTAGTTGATGATAAAATTAAAAAAACAATCAGTGTCATTTGTGCATTGTAGACAAAGTCCTGAATTTCAGTTTTACTTAAACCGCTGTTAAGCACAATGCTATCTCATTAACTGCCCCTAAAATTATGGCTGCTATTACAAGCGATACCCCGGGTTTCCTGTGGGGAAACCACAGGGTTTTTTTTCCGAATGCTACAAAACCTTATTATCAAGGACTGTAAAGAGAAAACTTCTTATCTTGGTAATTCTGCACTGTCAAAATTTCCATTGAAAGCTAACACGGCACACTTATGCAGCATTGGGTGGGGACTTTTGTGTTGTCTGCTGTGAGAGAGCTGAGCAGTCTCTGCACGACTAGCAAAGAGAGAACAGAACAGATGCCTCTTCATCCAAAACATGCAGAAGTGTGGCCTTTCCATTGACTTCAGTGGATTATATTTTCTGTTCAGACAGATGCTGTATCCTGAGAGAGATGTAATCTCTAGTGGTATTTCTTTCAATAGCCACAAGAAGATTGAATTTCCTATTAAAGTTGCTATAATCCACTTACCTGGTTTTAGGATTTTTGTAATTCCACCTTGACACATTTATACAAAAAGTACAGGCAAATATTTTCCCCTGGGCAACCAAAGACCTGCTCCTGACACTATTCCTCATGTGACACCCTAGCAAAGCCAGCGGGCTCCACTGCGTGCTTGGCAGCGAGCTCCCAACTCTATCAACTTTGTTTGATCAAAGTGCAAGAAGAATTTGTGAGAAAAATAATGTCCCTTAAAATACCGAGGTTGTGCTTTTAGAAGTTGCTTGGGACTACCACGAGCATGTCTGTGGGGCTCAGCTGAAGCTAATGTAGAAAATCCAGACTCATGTGTATGAGGCCTGGAGCCTTGTGGAGAATCTCCCTAAACAGTCTAAGTCCCTTCCTACAATGCTAAGGCTGAGCTAATAAACCTGACTCCTCAGCTGTGCTCATTGCTAAAGCGATTAAACCAATTCCAGTTCTGCGGTGTGTCCTTTAATCAGCTTAGCCTTTATAGTGAGCTTTCTCATCCGTTGCTTCTAGCTTAAGTGTTAGGCTAGGAGAATGTTAGAAGCTTGTCCTCTCTGTTGCAATGAGTTAAACTTGCTCTGCTTTGAGTAAAGTATTCTCAAATACAGTTTTGAATGAAAATAACTCTTGCTTTGAGCAAAACAACACCTGTGCTCTAGTAAGTAACTGGTTTTGCAGGTAATGAATTGTTGTAACTCAGGTTGCTGTTTCTGCGTTTGAACTCCAAGCTTCTTCCAACACTAGTCCAAGCCTGTGTTATCACAGCATGGTTCGTGTTGCCTCTTAACTGGGCTTCGGGCTATCCCTCTTCTGGACACAACAGAAGTTCTGAGCTGTTTAAAAATTGTTGGAGACCTAAGCTAGGCTGTCTTGTTCGGGGTTCTTGTTAGAAGTCAGACTCTGCAGTGTATGTGTCTGCTCCCACCTCTATTTGCCACAACGATGCAGGTAAAAAGCATTTGAACTACTTTGTTTTATCCTCTAACCACCTTCCGGCCTTTTATCCCCAAGGGAGACTGTTCCCCTAACGTGACACAGTTACCACAGGGCAGCAGGAGAACCAGAGCACTGGAAGTCAAGGGATGTGTTCATGCACATGTCTGCAAAGTCACAAAGAGTGATAAGGAAATAAAAAAATGCATGAACCTGCCTTAATTTATCTCTGTGGTTGCATATATTTCGCAATAAGCCAAGGTATCTCTGCAGTACAGCTGAATGACCACTTAGATCGAATTAGTGTACGTGTAGGTTAAGATGAAGATTTAAAATAATGACTGTGAGGCTAACTCTCAAAAAGTGGTCAGTGAGGCTTTAGAGTAGTGAATTTGAACTGAATCACTCAACTACTGAGCCTTTCAGCTTAACAGTGTTGTGGTTGCGTCTCTATTTAAAGAAATATCTGGTAAGCGGATAAAAGTGCTCGTCTCGCCACACTCATGGCTGTTAGAACATTGTCTTCTTACTACTTCCTGTTATGAAGCACATTTGGGCACAGCAAAGTGTGCGCTAGTTTCCTCGTACTATAAACTGTCAGGGACTTGTTCGCGTTTGCAGACAGTGAGAGCACAGGTGGGTGGAAAATGGCTGTCTTGTCCCGCAAAATATTGTAAGGCGATAAAGTGATTGTTCTACATTGACATGCACATTCTGGCATTTCTCAGAGGCCAAAATGAGTATTATATATGTTAAAGGTGTTTTCTTTGAACATGGCAGTGTTGGGTTAAAGTTTTTGCAGGAGAAAGCAGGACATGGACCAAACTTCTGTCTCCATGTTATAGCTGAAAAATGCAGTCAGGGACCCTGTTAGGTGTCATGGGCGGCCTTGCTCTGTCACGCACAAATGCTCCATCCTCAGTGGGAGGAAGTTTTCCCAACAGAAATGTCATGGCACATTTCACTAAGCTTCCTGGCTAACAAATTCATGTTCTCTTGGAAGCACGTCATTGCCGAAAAACTGATCTAAGCAAGCTCTGTTGTTGCTACTTCAGGTTTATAAACTAGCAGAATAGTCCCATTATTTTGATTTTTGGTTTGTTTCTAATGTAGGGTACTATGGTTTTTCTATTCATGTCCTGTGCTTAATAACTTTTCTTTTGAGTCTATTTGACTACTTAAGAAAGGTGCTTTTCTTTTGTATGAAAATATGCTACTCGGCAGTGGGTTTTGTCATCTTTTTGTGTGTGTGGGCAGCTCCCACTTCCATAGCTGATGCTTCAGAAAGAGTTACTCTACGTGCTACTATTGGTACATATAAATTCTTGCTATGCTTCTTAGTCAGTACTTAATTTGTAGCACTGTCCAGGGGTGCAGAAATATTTGCATGAGTGTATTCTGTCCTTTCATAATCTAAAGAACAAAATTACGTAGTATTTAAAGGTGATAGGCAATTGTGTGATTTGATTGCTATTTAGAAATTTCTGTTCGGATGCTGGTTTAACTGATGAATAAAAAAAACGCACATCCTTCTCCATCACCACTGATGTACAGGTATGTGTAGGTTCAAGTCTCTATGTCAGATATGACCAAGTGGAGCAAAGACATTGTGACTGGGATGGGAGTGAATGACACCAAAGTGGCCAGCAGTGATATCCCTCTGCATGAGTGCTGCAGACATAGATGGTGTTTCTGTCTTTAGAATGAGTTATGTGTTTAGCAGAAATTGTGCTAAAACTACTTAGCTCATAGAATACCCTCTGCAGCTGCTGAAGAGCAAGGCTCTTCTAAATGGAGTTCAGAAGCTTGGTAGCATTCCCTTCAAGTGCAGGAGGCAGGTTGAGCAAGCCATTTTCCAACCTTACCTCCCCCTCCATAACAGAGAGGTGGCATGTGATAATAAGTGGTGTAGGGGGGTAGAGGGGTATAGGGAGGCGGATTGTATGCTGTAGCCGCACCTCAGGGCGGGGAGAGAGGTACCAGCACCCCTGAAGCTTAAAAATGGAGTAAGGCGAGTAAGGGAAAGGTGTTAGTGTTGCTATTTGATCCTTGTGCACTGAACCTTATTTTCTTCACAGTACGTAACTAAGTGCATGCTTAAAACTGTTCATCTTTGCTGTGAGCCAAGCATCATGGATAAAGAGTTGGTTTGATACCTCACTCTATCCTTTACTTGAAGTGAAACTTTATTTTAGGAGTTATAGCACCATGATAAAATGGAGACAAGAGTGTAAATTATTTTCGGGCGTTCTTTGAAACAGTTCTGTGTTTTAGCTGAACAGTCACAACCTGGGTATTGCAGCTACAGGGGGAGAAAAAAATTGTGGTAAAGGCTGACCATTCTGGTTTGCGGCTTTCTCCTACTGAATGCTTTTATTCTGTGTTTGAAACATACGCATCATGACTTTACATCGTGGGACAGTTCACAGAGGGTCATTAATCCCACAGAGGTGGTAGGTTCTGACTTGCCTGGCACCGGTTTTCCTGGAGTTGTGCTGCAACTCAGTAGCAGTAACAAAAATGCAGAGTGCAAAGAAAAACTGGAATTTTCTCCATATGTCTATAAGACTGCTTTTCTTTTAAACATTATTAACGTCTGGTATACATCAAAAATTTGCACTGATAACACTGTTGAACAAACATGTGGCATTTGACTGACAGGCAAAACCCAGAGTTTCCTTCTCCACAGCTAGAGGCTAAGGAGGTTCTTTTAAAGGAACTGTTGATAGCTTTTTTTTCTGAACGGAGAGAAAAGCCCTCTGACTGAGACCATTTGTAGCTCACAAAGGTTTCTATTTCACTAGTTAAAGGTGTGTAACTGTGCATGATTCATACGCTAATGTTGCCACTTGATGCTAACTTTTTTTCCCTGCTATCATGTAATGGAATTCTGTATGTTAATGTGCTCATCAGCTCAGTTTAGGCAATGCTGAAATCCAGGCAGAAGCTATACAGAAATGAATCTGTATTGAAGTGCTTTTTAAGGCTTGATATAAAAGACTTCTTACAGGACTGTCTATCCTTGAAACATATCAAAACACTTTATAAAGCAAAATCAAATATATGCTGTGCATCATACACAGCATGATTTGCAGTCAGTTCTGATACAGAATACACCTCTTACCCAGCAGCAATCTCTGTGAGATTGTTTAAAGCCATGATAGAAGGATGCCGTCAAGTGAGGAATGCAGGTTGGCTTCTCCTGAGTAGAGGTAGTAACACACAATTTCCTCCATACACTGGAGTAACTTTGTGCAAACAGATCTATGGTACGTGTCCAGAGTATGGGCTCTGAATTTCCCCTGAGCATTACTATATTCGCAAGTTCAGACCTCCAATGACTTGCCGAGAGCACTAATTCACATCTAATTTAAGCACAGGTGAAATCTGGAGATTTAATGCATTTAAAGCTAAATGTGTCCAAGTTTTCAGGACAGGTATTATACTAGGACTCCTAAAACTCCTGGAATGAGGGGGTTTCTACCCTATCTAGAAGGCTTGTGTTTTATAATATGACTTAAGTATCAATTCAGTAATATTCCCCTGTGGTTGCAGAGAGCCTGACAAAGTAACTATGAAATACTACCTGTACTTCTCGCTTTGATGCCAGTCATATTGATCATTTAGGTGGTTAAATTTTAAGTTTGGAGAAGCAAAGGAGGGGAGCAGAGCACTATTATAAGGAGTTTCGCTAATGTGTGGCAGGCGGTACTTACAGAACCATCCTTGTATGTCTCTGCTTTCCTGATGTGACACCGGTCGCTTTGACCATCTTGGTCCTGAGGTGGGTGCAGGACTCCTGCCCTGGGCTGCACAGCTAGTAGTTTGCTATGGGTAGGCTACATTTTGACCACTGTCTTTCCTGACATGACCTGCCTCCCTAGCTGCAGCGCAGGGCTGGAATGTCTCTCCTGCACTGGTTCAGGAGGTAAAGCTCTAGTGAGAGTGAAGCATGTGATGGGAGACAGCTGGCTAAGGTTGTCTCACCCCATATGAGAGACTCGACAGCACCAACAGGAGAAAGAACAGAGACTCGTCTGCGCACACGAGCCTTCAGCAGCATGTCACTGATGTCTCCTATTAGGAGGTGGAGGGGAGGGCATGCAAATCTTTACAACTTAGAAAATGCTGGCCAAGTAGTGAGATGTCACCTATGCAATTAATACTTCCTAGAGTGAACTAGTTTCTCCAGTGGTCAGAGAGATCCTCCATTACTGTACTGCCGGGTTACTTTGTACAGATCAGCCATATCCCTCTCTCCCCTCACCAGCACACCAGGGCGGCCAGTTAATTGGCAGCTGCCTTGCTGCAGCTCAGAGATGAAGATGTTTGTTATCCTGGAGTGGGATCGATAACTGTGCTGCTTTACTTCCGATGTCTATGATTTCTGGCAAGGATAAGGACTTTTCTGCTACCTTAACCCTTAAACTATCACTTAATTAGAGGATTTTAAAACGGTCGATACCGCCATCTGTTCTGTGCGAAGACTTTCTTATGATGATAAGCTGAGCAGCCAGAACTTCAGATCCTTCCAGCAGACACCTGTGTTAATTTGGAGAGCTTTTCAGGCTCGCTCCTTTCAGGCTAGCTCTGTTGTGTTCTGTCCTCATCTTTCTGCTTTTAAGCACAGAGACAGTCCCGTGCCCTCAACAGGAGCTTGAGTCTTTTCTCAGTGCCAGTGAATTGTCTCATCCTCCTTTGTTTCCATTTCCTCCTCCCACCTCTGTTCAAAGGGAGGCTTATCTTGAGAGAGCAGAGCATGGAGTGAAAACAAACCAATATATAGGTACAGTAAATGTCAGGTCAAGATACATAATTCAGTTTACCACAGCAGGGTGGCATTTCTGAGATGGGTGTTTAAGGTACAGAAAGGGATTTTCTGGGCTATCAGATGCATGGCTTCTGTTGGGAGAAAAGTACCGGGGTTTGTCTTGCTTCGTTAGAATGACAAACAAATAAGCAGAGTGCACTGAGTGCCAAAGCCCTATTTATCTTCATGCCATATTCAGCACTTTCTCAAGGTGAATTTTCTAGCTCAGAAAGAAATTTTGAAAATGCAGACTGAGGCAGCAAGTTCCTAAGTCTCTGTGCATGCTTTTTGGCAGCACGTTTTGAAGTCGAATGCCTTTGCTCTCAGGAAATTCCTCAGGTTATGGATGCCTGAGTTTAACGATGAACCTGTTACATCAAAGATTGAGTGGGAGCATGGGTCGTGCTGGAAAGGGCAACTGGGTAATACTGCAGGGAAAAGAGAGGCAAGATTTCAGATGAGGAAGACGTAAGGAATAAAGAAAGAGATGTGGGAGAAAGACACAGAGCGTAACTCAAACCATTTCAGTAAAGAACAGATAACAAAGGTTCCCATGATGTGGGCCATACTTCTTGAAAGAAGCCAGAGGCATTGAGCCTTGGATGCTGGTGTGTCCTTCTTGAAATCAACGGGAGACCTGCTGCAAGAGCAAAACGGAGTCCTGACATAAGGACTGTACTGCGGGGGTGGTGAGGCAGGAGGTTGGAAGCGGGTAATGGACATATAAACCATGTCCATTTATGCGGAAAAATCTGTGGAAGTCTTGAATCTTGCCCCTTGAGAAAGAGACTCACGTTCTAGCTGCTTGCTTCTCCCCCTCACCAGCCCCGGGGAAATACTCCGCCTCCTGCCGAGGGCACAGTGCAGGCTCTGTACACAAGGGCAAAAGACTAACAACCAACAAAAAAACAGAGCAGCTTTTCTAGGTTTAAACATGAAGCAGCTGCGGAGGAGCTAATTCTTGAGGAAGTCTTAGTTCTCTCCACGTGGTTCGTTGTGGGTTACCTTCACTGCCAGACATGAAAAGACTCATTCTCAGGCCTCTGAAGAATAAAATCCCAACCAGGTTTGCTATGGAATTAAGGCAGTAGTAAATGTAACAGATACCTCCTTGGGTTTTTGGGGTAATTTGGGGGTTTGGTTTGCTTTTCTTTTTCCTCTGGTGAGAAAGCTGATTGACAAGAACTGCAGTGTATTGCTACCTCAGTGGTGTCAGTGCCACTGTTTGTGGTTTGTGGTCTTACTGTTATTGTTGTGGGCTGGATGCATTTTGTGGTATAGGTTAATTTTTAATAAATCCAGGTCACTTCATATAACACATTGTCTTTAGAGCAACTTCTAGCGCCAGACTCAGTAGGAAGCCATGAAAAAATGACTGCCGGTTGTGGAATGCTTTAGACTTAAAAGGCTATGAGGAAAGGACAAAGAGTCCTACACAGTACTGCATCATTTATAGCACTTTTATGTAAGCGTGCCAACTTGCTTGATTTATGCGTGTGTATATTTGGACTTATTTTCCTCCTGTTATCCCAGAAGCTGATTCTGTTTCATCATGCTCTGAGGTTATTTAAAGACTGTGTGATATTCCATCACCTGCCTGAGTTACAGTGAGTACACTGAAACAAATGCCCAGATGCTTCATTTCCAGAGGACAAGGGCATCTGTGCCTGCCTGCAGAGATGAGGACGGCAGGTTCTGCTACTGGCTGGACCATGGATGCTTCTGTTCTGGGGATCAGAAAAGGGGCTGGTATTTGTGTGGGTTTCCCAGGATGTGTCCTCCCTCAGTCCGCACTTGGAAATTTTATCTGAATGTGACGGTTTGGAGTGTTTGGGCTTCTGGTAACCTAATAGGAGTAAGTGATGTTACAGAAGTGTGCAGGGTGGTTTTGATGTGTCAAATTGATAAGCTGGCTCTAAACACTGTACACCCACAAGCACTGTGTTTGGGCTTTGTCAGATGTGGTGTCACTCTGCCACTCAGGACGTTCCTGCCAGGATGACCATGGACAGAAGCATGGAGAGATGCCTTCAGCGGCACTTACAAAGGAAGGATCACATTGGTATTTACTGAGTGGTAGCCTTCCAGAGAGGAATAGAAATCCTACATGTTGTCTGACTCTTTTAGTTATTTATCATGACAGATTAATCTAAAGTTCCTGGTTGAACCCATTGAGCACTAATATGATTATTGTCTAGCCACTTTAGAGGGAAGAAGGTCTGGCAATTTAAGGAGATGAAGTGGGACGTGTGGAAAAAGATTTCACCCCCGGGCATGCAAGCACTATTTCTCAGAAGTAACCTGCGATAGAATATAAAGAGCACCATCTACTGATGCAGAAGGAAATCAACCATTTGTATACAAAGCCTTTTTTTTCTTTTCCTCCTCCTTAGTCAAGAGGTTGGTGGCTTTCTGAATGCAGGCTTTAATCTGGGTTTTGGTTGTCAGTAGCGAGATATTTTAACTATCGACTGCCCTTGCTAATGGTGCTGATAGAGAAGATGGTGTGATTTATCCATACAGGGTCTGTCCTACCTCTCAGCAATCCCAGCAAAGAAGGGTCCTAGTTAGTACCCTTGATATGCATAGATATGCCTGCTGAATATATCAGCTGCCTGCCTAAGCCTTATTGTCATGGCAGTTTCTTTCAGTATCAGGTTAGAAAAGCACGTCGAGCTTCCACAGACTGTCATGGTGTCTTTCCAGTGCCAGCTCCCCTCAGCCTCCTGGCTGAAAGCTGAGTGATTTGTGACAACCTCACCCGCCAGCTTTACATGTTCCATGCTGGAAACACTCCACGAACTTCAGGAACTTCATACTGACATAGGTTTTTTGTGTGGGGGAGTGGGCCATGAGGGTTCTCTTGCTGTCAGCTCCTAGGCAGACCGCACTGTGTTCACCTTAGAAATTTAGCAACATCTTAAAATGAGGAAAGTGCTTCTAGAGTACTCATCGCCTCTCTGAACCTCAGTCAGCCTGACCTGCCCCTCTCTGCTATGGAGGAGTATCTGTATTTTCAATCTTGTGTCCTCATCACCGAGTGGTTCTACATCATCAGGGCCAGAATGGGCATGAAGTTGAATCATTCAGAATCCCTGATTCCTGAATTTAAAGCATTTGCCTGAGTACTCTTTTTCGGGGAGGAGGGTAAGTCCACCACCCTTGATCTAAAAATAGTTCATATTTAAAGATGTTAGAAGCTTCCTTAATCTTTCTGTTTGAAAAGTTTGCCTTAAGTGAGCTCTGACGGGAACGATGAGACCTTCACAGGTATCTGGGTCTCACACAATGTAATCGCTCTCTTCTGTTACTGCCTGATGATATATGAAGGAGCATGGCCTTGCTTCCTATTTTACAGAAGCACAAGGCTGCCTCTTTTGTTGCACACCAGCACCACTTAGTGCTGAGATCTTCCAGAGGTAACTAATGGAAAAATAAGTTTGTACACTTTGGTATTCAGTTTCTAAATGAAGCCCAAGTTCATGAGGCTTTTTGCTATAGGTAAGTTTGTGAGAGCACATAACTATTTTTTGTTGTATCTTCACTCTCTCTTCCCTCCCCTCCCTCACTTGATACAGCCTGCGTCATCTTTTCCTACTCTTAGCAGTACATCTGTCAAGTACAGAGTATATGCACGGGAATCTAGCGTACAATTCATTTCTTGGGCCACCCCTTGCCCGTCAATTCCAAAACTATAGATCCAGCAGCTGTTGCAGTTACCAATTTAAAGATTCTGGATGTTCTCCATCTCTAAGTTTCTGTGACCTCCAGTGGGTATGGAGAGATTGAATAAAGTCAGAATATAAACAAGGGAGAGAAAATCTTAGACTGGTTATTGTGGTTGGGGGAAAAACTCAGAAGTGAACTTTTGGATAGTGAAGTGCTACTAGCTCGGATTTTTTTTTCCCTCCATTAATCAGCTGGTTTAGTAAGACGGATTTTCTTCTTACAAACCTTGTTTTACAGAAACAAAGCAATCTGTTAGGTTTGGTTTAGTGCAGATGAGAGAGAGACTGGGGGGGTTTGTTTGCTTTTCTTCTTATATCTATTCTCTCTAAACTAGGGAAAAAATCAGATCTAGAACCATAGTAATATCAAGTATGTCTTTTTCTGCGAGGAAAGGAGGAAAAGAGACAAATAAAGCTATTCTGGACCACTCAACTGTTCTTAACATGTTCTTCCTGATGTCAGGGGAATGTAAGATTTGAATGAAACTACTGCTGCCTTACCTTGCTCTGACTCAGCAACAAACATGAGCAAAAAGAAACACGTGAGACTTTTATGCAGCGTAAGCTTCTACCAGCTGACATCTCTGCCACCTTACGCATTCAAATATGACACTTGGAATGCAAGCACAAGATATTTCATAGCTGATTATTTCCTCCTTTTTTGCAGATAGCATTTGATGGTCGCTTCTTGACCAAGTGTAGATCAGCTAATGCTTGTTTGCAAACAGTAGTCCCCAAAGCAAGACTGGAAGAGTGCATGCAGGCCTTCAGAACAGAGCTCTCCTACATAACAATATTAGGGAATAGAAAGTGTTGTTTGCGGCACACCAGGTTTTAAATGTTTGGACAATGTCCAAATGTTTTAATTGTAGTTTTCTGAGTGCAAATAATCTTCATTGTGCTCTCCAAAACCTCCTTGGCCTGGTACCCATGTGTAGTAGAAAACAGCAGAGTACAGAGGTGGCAGCTGCAGAAAGACGGCAAGATCTTTGGGATCAGAGCGTAGGAGAAATGGAGACTCCTCTCCATTAACGTGCAGATCTGTCACGCATCAGTGAGGCACTAGGGCCTAAATACCTTCAACTAGTATGAAAATCTATCAAGCTGATGAAAGCACTGCCTCTTTTCATTGCAGTGTGAAGGGAAGAATGTTCAAAAAATACTTAATATCGTACCAGGGAACAGCCCTTCTCTCTTTAGACCTGTTTTTGCCTATCGTCATACCCTTTGTTTTGCATCCAAGAGTGGGGAAGTGCAGAGATACAACTGTGTGAAGTTTCTAAGTTTGTCACAGTTATCTGACAAATATCTGCCAAAGCCTGCCAGACAAAGGCATAATTTGTTTGCTTTAGGCTCTATTTAGGCTATTTTCTTATTTCATTTTAAGACTTTGTTGCAACTTCCTGTTCACTTAACAAGAGAGCTGAAAGAAGACTTTGTTGCTTCTTTTTTCTATACTAAATAATTTGGTTGTAGTAATTGTTTTGTCCAGTAAAGAAAATCAAATGGAGAATTGGTGAGAGATTCCATAGCTAGAAAAGTTCAGTATTTCACAACAAAATATATTTAGGACTAGAAACTGGTCTTTAGATTGGATAGAAGTGTTTGTGGTTTGTATTGCTTTTTGCAATGAGTAATGCAGCTATTGTGTCTTTGCACACTGACTGGCAGGAGATAATGATCTATTTAATTTTAAAAACTGTTTCATCTTCCTAAAAAAATGTGGGTATGTAAAAAAAAAAAAAAAGCACATTTGTTTGGGGTTTTCGTTTTGTGTTTGATTTTTTTATCTCTTCAGGTGTGAAGCTCAGGCAGGTCTTGCAGCAGAGATTATGCTTTAAGCACAGCAGTGTGAAATAGTCTGCCTCATGACACTTTTTTTCTGGTAGAATTTGGGGGTTTGGTCTTGAACTGCAATGAAAGATTTAACCCGGAATATTTAACACTCTAACAAAGTAAAGCTAATCAGAAATATAAAAGTGTTCTACCTGTGTATTTGTCTTTTGCTCCATGCCAATGAGTCTGCAAGACTTAAAATTTTGTCTTGAAAATTGAGTTTTCTCTATGAAACACTCTTATATTGGAATTCTGGTCCTGTGAAGATGTGGGAACATGGAGGATAATGAGATTTCATGTGTTGTCTTGGTTTTAATGTTGCTTGTTTGTTTAATAGTAATTCTAATACTTTTTCATTTTTATGTGAGGCCAAAAAAGCCATCTAGATAAAATGAGCCCTGTCTCAAAGAATTCCTGGTTGCTGCCACACAGGAAGTTTGTGGAAGTCTGACTCTTTAGTTGGATCCCTGCCCTGCCTATGCGGGTACAAAGGTGGGAGGAGGAATGATGGGGGCCCCGGCAGACAAAGCAGAGATGAAATCTCTGCATCTGAAATCAACAGCTGATCAATAGCAGCATGGGGGAGGCACGACCCCGCTGCCTGTCCATGTTTTGCATGAACACTAGTACCTTAGTACCTTAGTTAGCCTGCATAATCCACTGGGCATTCAACAACTGCCAGGCCTTTCGGTACTGCTGTTGTGACACATCCTTGATCTCTGCCCCATGTGTGCATGGTGGGGACAGTTTGACCTTCCCATGAGGATCTGAACTCCCCTGGCAACCCCAGTCAGAGCCCTGTGGCCATGTCCAGGGCAGGCTGGCAGTGTGGGTGCTGCAGGGGACAACATCGTGCTCTGCCTGGACCAGTCATTGGTGCCCTGCAGCCGGTTCTCGCTCTTGAATGTCCTCCACAACCTTTGATGGAACACAGAGGCAGTAGCAGCTCATTTCCTGGATGGCAGAGCCAGAGCAGAGCCATTTGCATCTCATGTCTAGCACAAATAACCTTTATAGATGTGTGTGACCGCGATAATGCCATTCTTCTGTGATTTTGTCAAATTTTATGTTTGCCAATTTTTATATCTACCTAAAGACTATATGAAAGGCAGTATGTACCTACTTCTGTTTGAGTAACTTGCCTAGAAAGCTCACAATTAGAGTTGGTAACAACATTTACAGTAAGAGTTTTCCACCAGAAGGCCACTTCAAATAAGATCTAAAATTTTCATTAAAAATTGTTTGGATGTTTCTTTTTGGAAAAGCTTGAGCATATGTTTCCTGAAAGCTCTCCTGTTTCACCACCATTTCACAATATATTTCTTCCTTTAACAATTGTAGATAAATACTGCTTACTTTTCAGAATCTCATTTTAAACAGTTTACTTTTTGTCCCGTTTGGGGTCAATGCTTTTAGAAACCTTGAACTTCTTCAAAGGACAGTGTCTTGTCACTACAGTTAGTCAGAGTAACGTGCCTTTACAGTGATTAGCACAACAGAATCCTTCATTTCAGTGGCACCCTCTGGCTGCTCCTGCAACAAGTGCATAACCTGTTTTTAGCAAAAGGACTTGGAAAGAAAGTGAAATGCTCCTCTGAGTTTATTATCAAAACACATATTTATTACTTGGAGAGGGTCTACAGGGGAAAATGAGAACACTAAATGGAACAAGGACTGAAGAGGTAGGAGACTATGACATGAAAATAATACATAAATGTAAGGGAAGTGGAAAAATATGTGGCAAGGAGCAGTAATTAGGGCAGCAAAAGATACATAGCCAAACAAAGAATAGTGCTGACGTTACCTGGATGAAAGGGGACACTTTTTTTAAAAAACGAGGACCCAAAAATAAAGGGAAAGCAGGATTTTTATTGCTGACGAAGTGAGATGTGAGGAGATGCAGGGAAAAAGAAGTGTGGTGAATTGAATAGGAAAGGAAGGTGGGTGAAGGAAAGCAGGCTCGGGCAAGCTCTCCAGGGGCTGGAACATGTCCTTTTCTTACCTGTAGCAAGCAGCCAGCACCTATTGTAGCTGGTTAGCCCCTGCTGAGGGGGCTAACAGCAAGTTAAGTGACTTGCTGAAGACTTCAGTGAACTGGTGTGAGCTGCCTTCTCACTGTTCAAAATGCTGCCTGCTGCTGCATGGTAATATTTCTCAACAAGCATGAGTGGTAGATGCTTTTATCGGGGCATTAAGTAACGTGCCTTGCGGTCAGCTTCCAGAGAACGGCTCTGGGACTTTCAGTGGGCAACAACGGTTTCTCAGAAATCACAAAGGGATTTGTGAGGCCAGATTCTGCACGACATGTTGAACACAGCTAGGCAATTTAGATGACTTAAATAATGGTTAAGAAGATAAGTGCCAAAGGTATGAGAAAAGGTCATTGACCTGTCATAATATCCAACCCTCGTTAGCAGCACTGCTGCATAGTGAATAATCTAGTTTCTTCATCTTGGTTGCCTGACTGGCTCATAAGCCCATTCAAACCTTTGTAATTCAAGCCACTACAATTCACCGTACACTCCTCAAATCTTAATTCAGTCTTCTACTCCTATCCCCTATTTCAGCTCTGTTAGAAATAAGCGAGTCTAAAGCCTATATTTAAGTTTAATGCACAAATTAAAGGTTAGCTAACCATATTGTGCAGACTCCTTCTAGCAGTAGCTGAGCAGTCCTTTTGATAGCAAAAGCGGTGTGCAGCTGGAGACATGGTGACCTGGAAAATTAATTTCCTCCTGAGGATCTTGGCAGCATGGTTCCTATGGGGATGGGCCCCACTTTAATACCTCTCAGCCAGTATCTTGCACTTTAGTCTTTCTCCTTTTAATTCTTGAGAGTAATTTACGTTAGGGAAGAGAGTGAGAAATCAGCTTCCTTTTGAGGGTCGGGAAGAAAACAACAATAAGAGCTCCAAGTAAAGCAAGCTCGGACTCATTAACCAGGAGTTGCACAAAAGATTTAGGGAGTTGCTTGGTGGGTGCATAAACTAACTGCTGGAGAATATACCAGCACATCCATACAGAGGAGGGTTACCATGGAAATTCTGGGCTAAAAAAGGGACCCAATTCAAAAGTCCTTCACTAGCGGGGCTTGTGAGAACAACATTTGAATCCTGCTTCCTCTGTCACCCACACTTTCATTTTGAATGACAATTTGTAATGAAGAAGTAGCACGGCTTGTGATGAGCAGAGCAGGCCCCAGCAGGACTGATGAGAGGATCCCCTTCACCTGGATGGCTTGAGCAGGACATAACAGGGCAAATGAACGTCCCCTTCAGTGAGCTATTTTGACCCTAGAAGAGGTGGGATGTGATCCCCTGAAATATCATATATTAGGGCAGGTATTATAATTTCAGTTGAACTCAGCCACTAATAGCTCTCATCGTTTGGTCGGTGCTGGCAACCCAGGGCCTAACTAGTCTTAAAACAGTTCTGTATAGTCTTGTAGCTACATTTCCAGCTCTGCTCTTCTTGGCTATAGCACTTGCTTCATTACTGTGCTACTGTAAGAGAGAGCACAAAGAGCAAACTTGCTTTTACCATCAAGTGATCTTGAAATAGAGTTGATTTGGTGAACGCTCAGGTTTACTTCTAGAGTTTGTCTGAAGCTTAAAAACACACGGAAAAGGAGGCAGGGGGGGATGCATACAAATCACATGAACACTAAAATCTGATGCTAAAATGACAGTACTAGGTAAAATCTGGATATTGTGCAAATCTGTTACCCAAGCAGTGACAAAGTTCAGAAATTCTTTGGCTGAAGGAAACAGCTTGTTTACCTAATCTGATCTCTTTCTGCTTTTCAAGAAATATGTGCCTTGTAACTGGAAATTTAAGTAGGTAACACAACCCGTTTCTTCCTGTGTCTTCTGTTATTCCTTCTCATGCAAGTTTGTCCAAAGAATTAAAAACCTGGATGTGCGTATCCATATTTGTTTTGAATGTCTAGCTTTCGTAAGATACTTCAACACAGAACTAGCTTCCAAAACTAGCTTAAAAACAGAAATTAGCTTACAAACAAATCAGGTATGTATGTGGTTTTGGATTTGGTGGGGTTTTTTTCTCACTTCAGGCAAAACAACTGCAAATTGGAGAACGCCACTGTGCTGAAAAATACTGTGAGAAAGACTTGGGTTTGATGATCATCTGACTTCAAAATGTTTTATGAAAAATCCTATTTTAATACTTTTGCCTACATTTTAAGCTTTGGTGCAAAACAACTTTATTTCAAGGTTTTCGCTACCTTGGACTAAAAGTTATTAATGTTTTCAGGTATCTTGCTTGGACTGACAAACAGCAATGTTTTCCTTTCATTTGCTTAATTTTTTTGTGTCACCCTGAGTTTTCTGAAAGTCTTCCTATCCTAAATAAAAAAATTTTACAGAGTGTGGTAAAATGCAGTTCCAGGCAGAGGTATCTTTTCGGTAGGTTGCTCGTGTTAGCAATAGTAGATTGTTGTACCTGATAAATTCAAATCCTTCCACATATGAGGGAGACATAACTCCTGTTTCATTGTAGGGAGAGAAATTAAACAGCTCCATAAGAGTTATCTGTGTCTTGCTCTATCGGCTGTTATCATGCTAGGTGGCATGCTAGATGTGCAATGTGTCTAGGCTGTCATGGCTCCTGGCCAAGTGACTGAGAAACAGGCATTGCTCTGTGACATCCAAGAGTAAACCTGCGCGGAAGATTATAGTATGGAGTACAGTCCGTGCCATGGAATACGCAGGGTAGCTCCATCGAGTCCAGGCAAATATGCGAATTCCTGACTACTTTTAGAAATGCTGGCTAATGTGAAACTAACAGGAAATATAGGAGCTGGTACTTATTTCTGGTGCTAGTGAATAACGACACATTATTTTAACAGAAGGGGAAAGAAAAAGCAATGATTTGCTGCGTCCAGTTACTATTGCATATTAATGGATTGTTCTGCAAGGTGCTGTGAGGTTCGTCCATAATCGCTGAGTGTTTCTCTTGTTTTTTTAGCTATCTCTAAGAACAGTAATACCTTCATAGAGGTACTACATAGTGTTTCAATTCAAATGGAAAAGAAAATAGCATCTAATAAAAAATGTTAATGAATGGAGGCACACTGAAAGCAAACATTCAGCTAGTACTTCACCTGAATGGTAGGTCTAAAAAGATACACTGCTGTGAGAAGGGCCCACTGGATCAGCTGGCTGGTCGGTGCAGCATGCAAACAATATTTGCACCCTTACTGCTTGAGGAGTTCAGGTTGGGATTGCAATATTCTGATTGAGAAAAAGAACACCTGATGGCTTGTTAAGATAATTAGCTTTAGAGCACTTGAAAGGAAACTTTTTTTATTGAGGCCAGAGAACAAAACCCACCCTGAAATATACAAAATATTTCTAAGGAGGTCAACATTTGCGATAAAATAACAAGTCCCTGTATGTCTGTAAAACTTGGGGATTGCCTTAATTCCAGGAAACTGAAGTACCCTGTTGGCTCTGGCTCAATTTTGCTATACAAAATTGAATTCTAACGCTCTCAAGAAAAAGCAAGTAAGGCTTATGCTACTTGTATGCAGTGCTAAATCAGTAGGTTTTTCGATATAAAACGCACTGCATCTGTAACTTTCCTCACAAGGTGCAGGAAGAATAGGGGGAGAACATCATTATTTTTTTAGTTTCAGGTCATTCATCTTCCACTCTTGGTACTCAGTCTCCTAATATTCATGTCCAGATATATCAAGGTATCTCTTGATGGCTGTGAATCTGATCTAGCAGGTGGAGATTTTCTTTGAAGCTGGAAAGAACATAAAGGAAACATTGTTATATAATGCAGTATTTTGTACTTGCAGTGGTAAAGGCACATCATGAAAGACTCGGAGTTAGATTTTCTTGTATTACAAGAAAGTTATTACATCTAAAGTTTAGGCAAGGATGTTAAAGTTCCTGGGATGCCAGAAGGAGGAGTGCTCTTTCAGAAACGAGGTGCTGTACATAAGTCACATTGCTTGCCAAACATGCTGTGAAAACATGAAAACAGGAAGAATGGACAAATTTGTTTTATATTCTAAATATTGCACAGTCTACCCATGTGACTATTTTGCACTTAAAGTGTTCTGGACTAATATACATTTGTATACATACATATGCATATATGTGTCTGTATACACACATATGCATATATACACACATATGCATTTCTTTACATTCCAGTTCTCTGTCAGGCTCCCAGAATAACTCAGATGTTTACATGCACAACCACTACAATATTTACGTAAAATCTTGTCACTTTTATAATTTATTGCTTTTTCTGCCCACTAGTCTCCATTCTCTGAGGGCAGAAAGTGTCCTGGAGGAGGGATGATGTTTATGTGTGGTTGCAAAGCGTCACACAGTAGGTAGAGCTGAAAATGAATGGTTAATAGGTAAGTCCTTTGTGTGTTCTGTCCCCCTATTAAGTAAAGGTTTTGGGCTCATGGAGATCATAGACCATATCTATTAAGCTATTTTCAAGTGGTCTTCTTTGGGGAAAGCATTAAGCTGAAGTATCTCTTAGTTACCTTTGTCTTCTTCAGCAGCACAGCTGTCTAGCTTATTAACGGTACCTTATTTTCCCCTCATGTTTAAACATTTCCTAGAGTTTGAATATACTAATCTCCAAACCTGTTCATCTAAGGGGATGTTCCCCCTCCAGCACTTACAATACAAATGCTGTGAAACAGTGTTGCATTAGAAAGTGCTAATTAGCTCAACAAAAACACTAAAATGAAGAGAGTGCAGGTAGGCTATCTCCATCAACCTACTAGATTTTTCCTAATAACTTTCTCATTGACTTAGAAATACATCTTCTAGTCTCTCATGGCTATTGAATGAGTCCTACAATAGGTAACTAATAGAAAATGACTGAATGCTTTGCAGATCTCTAAATGGCCACTTGAAGTTATTTATATCTTATAGCTGCTTTTCTTAGATAATACCTTCTGATAATGAAACAACTCTAAGTATTTTGAAATGTCATCTTCCTTTTGAGTATAAAAGGAGATAGTATAACATAGTATTTAATGGGAACACAGTAAAAGCTTAAATTATGGAAAGTTCCTGCCTCCCGTTAATAAACCAGAGATTGCAACAGGCTCGGAGGGAAGCATGCTGAATTGTGTAGTTGCCAGTGAGACTGTCCCTGCTGCAGGGGTAGGAAGGAAAGGGTGATTCAGAACCATTCTGAGTAGTCTCATATCAAAAGGAAATCTGTTCCCTGATTTTCATCATTAGTAGTCAATAGGAAGCATTCCCTTTGGGATATTTTAGGGTTTGAGATGGACTCAGATCTTTTCAACCATTTTCCTAAAGCTGTCTTAAAATACTATTTCATGTTTTGATGGAACGTTAGAATAACAGGGTTAACAAGAGAAAGTTGAGTCACAGAGAATCTTGAGGCAACATATTGTTCAATAGCTTAGGGTCGAGTGGTTTATAATGATAAACTGTCTGAACTTTCCTCCAGTTTCCCTGTTTCCCAGATCAGAATAATGCTGCAGAACATTTTTTTTCACATTGAAGTTTTAAGACACGACTTTAATTATGTAGCAGACTTCCTTTGCATTTAGGTAACAAAGACAGCAAGAGAGAATGCAGCATGGTCATTCTGTGCATTCAGTGCCTCATTCTATGATGTCCAGCGTGAACGTCACTGGGGTGCCTCTGTTCAGATTATCAGGATTTTGGCAAAGCAACAGGACAGGAAATGTGACAAATAAAGAAGAGAAGAAGGGACCTGTAGTAAGAACTGGAGCAATACAGAGCTTGAGTTAATTCACCAAATCTGGCATTGCTTGCAACTGGTCACCTCCATGAATTCAGTCAAATTTTCCTTAATTTACACCTGGGAGATGCTTGTAACAGACCTTTAAAAACATATTTTAGACCAAATAAAGCAGCTACTTCTTAGTAATATTTGACTTGTTTTCTTTAGTTCAAAGTGTTGTTCAGGTCTACCAAGAAGGTTAGAAATACTTTGTTGAAGACTCTGCTTTATCTCAACCTTTATTTTTGAAATTATTTTGGGCCAAAGTAAGGAACGTGCATTTTGTCATGACTCAGAACGGCTGTTGTAGGTGCTGTGCCTCAGAGTTTGTGGGATCTTACATTGGTTATGGCATGAGAAGGGAACTGGTCAGGAAATTAAGCTACATATGTCCATATGCAAAAAGCCATTGCTCAAATTTAATTGGGTAGGATTACAAGTTGAAAATGGCTTTCATTAGCATAATGCTATTTTCAGGATACTGTTAGGGATTAGGAGTTTCTCCAGAGAACATGCAGACCACGTTCATCAACGGAAAGCAACAGCAATTCTCACTTCAAGAAAAACTTCAGATTTACATAACTAGCCTTGACTCATGATGCAGGTTTTATAAATGATTTTGTCAATCTAAAAGACGCTTGCTATTCAAATTATGAAGCCCCTGTGAGTACAAGCCCATGACTTTGAATAGAGAAGCCATAAAAACATCAGTAACTGACATAAAACTGATGTACTATGCAATAATGTTTCATGTAGAACTTGGGGCTTCATTTATCAGCACTGTCTGTAGTTGGGTTTTGTACAGGATATGAATGAAACCACAAATGCTTCAGTCTCCTCACAGATGTTAATAAAATGGCATAATAGAGAAGCTGAGTGAGATGGATTTCGGATGTAATGACTCTTTCAAGCCAAATGCTCCCAAAGATTAGTGGAGGAGAATGGGTAGGAATCTCTACTTTAGAATGATGCTGAGCATCTTCCTACTGATAGCAAATCGAGCTATCTGTTGTGGGAGCTGCTGAAAAAAAATAGGTAAAAGGCAGGTTTCTTACCTAACTGCCAGCTTGCATAATTCAGCTCATTCCAGGAGCTTTGACATTTCACTAGTTGCTGGTCTTGACCATTAAATTTCCCTACTTGTAGATCAAAATTATAACTGGGAAAGCAAGAAGTTAAAATCCAGCAGAATGCACATTTGGAAGCAAAGGTGAAACATGGTAGAGAACAGGAAAGAAAGAGTGAAAGAGCTAGGATTCAGAAAAGTCTGAGGATAAATGTAAAGCTAAAATACAAACCAAGCCATATAACTGAAAGCTGCATCTTTTTCTCTTACAGTAATCCATGTGTGTATTAACAGAGTCAGTGACTTCGAGAGCAAAGAGTTACACCTTCTTGACCACAACCTGGAGCTGGAACTCCTCTGACCAAGCACTTGAGGTTTAGATTCACTCCTCTAAGAGCTCTTGGCATGTGTCTGCAGCATGGGAATAACGCTGCTTCCTGATAGCACTGACTTGCATCACGTGTGAGTATTTACATAGGATGGTACGATACTCCTGCACACAGTAGGTCAAGCCTATTTAGTTGCTAGCCACTGTGAAAACCAACCAAAGCCCGGCCATTTTCCTAAGGAAATGGATTCTGCTCTCTATCTGAAAGCAGCTGAGACAAAATTAAAGTAAGCAATGCCTCCTGTGAAGCACACCTGCCCTTGAGTCTCTTTAAATATTTCACTCCCTGCTCTTTCCTCCTCTCCCAATACTCTGCTCAGGGAAGGGATGAAGGCTTTCAGAGGTATCCATTACAGCCCTATGTCCTTACCTAGAACAGTATCTTAAATCTGTTCTCATTTAGATTGCATTCAGACATAGGAACGTCAACATGGCTGTAACAGGATTGCTAGGTAATATATCTTAATTTCTCTAGGAGGTTGTGTAGATGGGTCTATGGGGTTCTGTGCTCATATACTTCTAATTAACTAGATGGCAGTGGGGTTTCTTAGTATCTCACTATTCAACTTGATAGAAACTATTCTTAGAATAAAGGGAAGTAGCTACATAAACAGCAGAATTCTTGCAAACTTATCAGGTTCCTTTTGAATTGCTTCTGAGATACAGTGATAAATCTTACCTGGTTTTGCTGCTAACTAGTTTTACTTTTAATAAGAATGTAGAACAGCATACAGTTTCATTACTTCTCACATTGAAATCTGAGATTATAGTTAATCCCGTGCTCTTCAGATTTATGCTTTTGATTCCCACAGTGACCACAAATCTGCTCCTGAAAGCTTTTCTCTCCCGTCTCTCTCATCTAGATCCCATATGCTGTTTTCAAAGTGACATGTCACTCTCCTAACATAAGAGGAGGTGGGGCAGGAAGGGAGGAGAGAAATCATTCCATTATAGATTGGTGCAAAATGAAATAAGACTTTAAAAAGTTGCAAAGAAAACATTTAATCTCCCAAAGTATTACAGGAACAGTGCATCCCCACCTTCTGCATCCCCCTAATCCTATTAGAAAACACCAGGAATAAGCAGCTGACACAACAACAAATGCCAACTAAATGCTTTTGAACTGCTTGCAAGTATGAGTAAAAAAAAACTCAAGATGGATAATAAGGCATTGGGAGCATGATAAGAAGCTGGAAGTATATGGCCTCAGTCGTCTTCATAATGGCCATCACTCAAAGGTGTCCAGTTTACACTTGAGAAGGTTCTCCCAATGGTATTAAATCTATGAGAGACTCTTTGATCTGGGTATCATCTTACGTGAGAGCCCTTATGAATTTCTGCTTTCTTTCAGTGTTTTGATGATGTTTCTTTCTTGACTAAATGAAGAAATGTATTTATCTGGGCTCTGCAATTTGAATATGTTTTCAAGTAATATGATCGTCTGGGTGCATATCTCTGTTTTACCACGTGTCCCGCAACTTACTAGGCAAGAGCGAGCGGGTGGTGAGGTGTTGCTGTTACCTGGTGTCCCCTTCTGCAGCAGAATGCTCTGGTGAGTGCCCTGAGCACCAAGTAATTGCTGGGGTTTTGTTGTTTTTCTTTTTTAATCTGCCTCGCCATTCATGAAGTTCAAAATATTTGCATAACTGTCATTTCTGTCTCTCATTCCACAGAGGAAACTGAGGCAGTGAAAAGAGAAAGGAATTGCACTCAAGGAGGCAATGTAAGTGCAGAAACACAGTTTACATCGAGTCCCTGTCTTTTCTCAGTCTAGTATATTGTTTCAGTTGTCTCCTTCTCCAGTGGAACAGGGTTAGTCACTCTCTAACAAAGGGAAGCCTGTTGAGGGCGTACAATGTTCCTTTTGGATGCAAACTCTAAGAAAGTTTCCTAGGTATCTAAACCTAAACCAGTGAACCTATACTTGTAAATCATACCTTTATTAACACAGATTTCCAAAAAATAAGTTAATTTGTAACCTAACCAAACTTGTGAAAAGTTAGATGTGACTGAAGATCTCCTACTTCTTTACTCCACCCTAGCAATATGGATAAAAACAGGTGCTTCAAAAGTTTCTAGATAGGGTTCCTTTTTTTAAAGTAGTTGAGACCTTGGATGAGGTGTTTTGGGTTTTTTTCCATCCCCCTGCCCCCTTCATATAAGGAGAAAATTCAGTGTTAACAGAATCTTGTTGCCAGTAAAATATTACTCTGTTGATTAGGTCATACATGAGTATGAAGCAAAACACTTATCCATGCACAAACTAACACGTCTGTGACTATGACAGTTGCACAGGTTACCACAGGTGTGATGCAGTTGACAAACTTATCATCTGACGCCTTAGAACAGGCTTGTGATATGTCTTCAACTCCTAAACAGAAAGTAGCACAACTTTAAAACTGGGTTCCAGTGCAGGTAACTTGCAGTACACTTTCCTAAAAATAGGTCAAAGTATACATCCAGCTACAAGCAGAGCCCAAATTCAGGAACCAGGGAGGAAACAGGAGGAAGGGTGAAAGGTTTCATTGTGCCAAATCAGACCCACAGACTGGAAAGGAGTTAAAAATGACCACCTGTGTTAGGAATGTCATTAAAAAAATAAATAAATCAATGTCTCTAAATAGCAACTACACAGATCTTTTCTTTAGAAGTCCCTTTTGTTTCAGAGCACCTTGTCAAAGTTTTACAGTAGTAAAAAGGAAAGACTTCACCAGAGCTCTGGACATCTTTGCATGTTTTAAGCCAATAGCTCTATGTATGCAATCGTTTGATGACTGCATGGCATAAGTGTGGCAGGGAATAAAGGATTTGGTTTCCAAGTTGTAAACTTCTGCTACTTTGATAAATAAGAAGTCACTTCCAGTGAACTGGCATGTGAAATATGTGATTTGGCTGCCACTTTGCCAGTGCCAAATTTCTAGCAGACACAGGGTTCCACCTGCTATAATCCCATGACTAGAGGACATCTTTATGCCAAAACAGCAGCAATGTATAGGACTGTGGGGAAATCTGGGAGTTATTCGTGGTCACACTGCATCTCAGCCTGTTGGTAAGCACAAGATTTCAGTATCCATGGCTACTATTGCAAGTTCAAAGATTTAAGATTATGGTGAATTTATCTTTTATTCATTGGCTGCCAAACAATTGCACTTTTTTTCTCTTGTGCAAGCACCCCATGTTTTAGCTATATGTTGGGGAGAAGGGCTTATAAATGGAGGTTAGCAAGATCCTACCATACACATATGTTCCATTGCTGCTTCCTTCCAGGTATGGAGGTGGTATTAGGCGTGCTGCCTGGCATGTGTAGGGTCCCCTATCCCTTGGCTGAGGGTTCTTCACTTCAAAGAAGGCCATGCCACTCACAAGGTTGCCTTCAAACTTGTATTTCCCATCATCTTCAGAGATGATGCCTTTAGTTCCAGCCTGTCCATGCTCAGATGACAAGGTTAGTTTCTTCTGGGTGTTGTTTAGGAGCTGCATGTTCCAGCAGACTTCAAATTCAGCTTCAGATATAGACTTGAAATTGCATGTACAAGCATGTAGTGCTGACATACTATATTGGTGAGACACTGGAACAGGTTGCTCAGGAAAGTTGTGGAGGCCCCATCCTTGGAAGTGTTCAAGGCCAGGTTGGATGGAGCTTTGAGCAGCCTGGTCTAGTGGGAGGTGCCCCTGCCCGTGGCAGGGGGGTTGGAACTAGATGATCTTTAAGGTCCCTTCCAACCTAAACCATTCACAGAATCACAGAATAGTCAGGGTTGGAAGGGACCTCTGGAGATCATCTAGTCCAACCCCCCCGCCAGAGCAGGGTCACCTACAACAGGTTGCACAGGACAGCGTCCAGGCGGGTTTTGAATGTCTCCAGAGTGGGAGACTCCACAACCTCTCTGGGCAGCCTGTTCCAGTGCTCCACCACCCTCAAAGTAAAGAAGTTCCTCCTCATGTTAAGATGGAACTTCCTATGTTCAAGCTTGTGCCCATTACCCCTCGTCCTATCAATGGGCACCACTGAAAAAAGACTGCTCCCATCCCCCTGGCATCCTCCCTTCAAGTATTTGAAAGCATTAACAAGATCCCCCCTCAATCTTCTTTTCTCCAGACTAAAGAGACCCAAATCCCTCAGCCTCTCCTCATATGAAAGATGTTCCAATCCCCTAATCATCTTTGTAGCCCTTTGCTGGACCCTCTCCAGCAGATCCCTGTCCTTCTTGAACTGGGGAGCCCAGAACTGGACGCAGTATTCCAGATGCGGCCTCACCAGGGCAGAGTAGAGGGGGAGGATGACCTCCCTCGACCTGCTGGCCACACTCCTTTTGATGCACCCCAGCATGCCATTGGCCCTCTTGGCCGCCAGGGCACATTGCTGGCTCATGGTCATCCTGTTGTCCACCAGGACTCCCAGGTCCCTTTCCACAGAGCTGCTCTCCAGGAGGTCAGCCCCAACCTGTACTGATGCATGGGGTTATTCCTCCCCAGATGCAGTACCCTACATTTACCCTTGTTGAATTTCATTAAGTTCCTCTCTGCCCAACTCTCCAGCCTATCCAGGTCACGCTGTAAGGCAGCACAGCCTTCTGGTGTGTCAGCCACTCCTCCCAGTTTAGTGTCATCAGCAAACTTGCTGATGGTACACTCTATCCCTTCGTCCAGATCATCGATGAATATATTGAACAGGACTGGACCCAGTACTGACCCTTGAGGGACACCACTTGTTACTGACCTCCAACTAGACTCTTGATATGTTAAATCAATTCTTTGATTTAACATATGCTGTGCTGGGAAATTGCTTCATTGTCGTATAGTCTGTAGCACACAAAGCACACAGATCACTGAAAAGGTTCATGTTTGTTCTACTCTTTTTCTAGCTCTTCACTTACTGATTCAAAAATAGTCCTAGGTTTCCATGGTAGGTTAAAGAATCATTCACGTCCTGGTGTAATCACTCACCAGGGTTGCTGTACAATGGCTTAAAAATAGTCTGTATTATAAGCCTGAAACATCTGTTTGTTAGGATTTTGGAGGCAGTACTCTTAATATTGTATAGCACTTGTCTGCTGTACAACCCTGGAGTGGGGAGAAGCTAAATAGTAGCACAACTGTTGTCCTACAACAACTAATCTAACATTACCGGCTTTTGTGGAAGTTGGAGGGAGAATCCTCTTCAGTTCTTAACTCACACAAATTACTTTGTAAAAAGAGAATTTTTGAGGGGGACCTACATAAACTAAGCCGCTCACATCTAAAAATGGTTTTATAATTAGCATTAATTAAGCACCAAATGTGGATACTCAGTCCTTTTCTATACTTCATCCACTGAAGAAAGTTTGCATAGTCTCCCTTTATACAGAGTCAACTGCGGTAGTACTTATTGTCATTTGGAGAACTTCTACTAGCACTGACCATTGTGGGCAAAGCAGTGGGTACCTGTTTTGTGCTCACACTTCAGAGAGACATTAAGCACGTGCACGTCATACCGAGATAATGAAATTATGATTCACTGCTTAATTTTGATTAATGTCAAGGCACTGGAGGAACCTAACTCCAAGTAAGCATCTTTGTGGGAAAGTCCTTTGAGTGGTTCTTGGTTTCTATAGATGGTGAGAGAGGTATTGCATTTTTCCAAGCTATTCAAGGGCTTAGAGGTTTCATAGTGAATTATTTCAAAGTTATCAGCATGCTTAGTTTAATGTGGAGATGCAAAGTATACTTCGAAGTACTAAGCGGTCCTTGTGCTACTTGAACTGTGAATTACTTTACAGCAGCAAAATAATCCCAAAAGTCAGCACACATTTGTGCTCCTAAGGCTCTGGAGCATTTCTGAAAATGTTAAATTTAGATTCATCTGCTCGAATGCTATTGCCAGAAACTGTCCTATCCACATTAGTTTCTTGATTCAAGAAAACTGTGCCCTTTCTGCACATTTTTTTAGTGAAAAATAGCTAAAGGTTTCTTGGCCAAAAGTTGAGAGCGTACAGAACTGTCTCAGAGGTGACTAATTCAGGTATCTTGGGAGAACACACACAACCAAGGAAAGGGATCAAAAGAACTTTTTTTTTGCAAGTTTATCTGTAATAATCACTGCAATGAGCAGAAGGTGATTTTAAGGTTAGGACCATGGGAAGCAGCTGGTTGTATGTGGAACAGACCTAAGAGGGTATTAATACTTCTGCAGAAGTATAATTCAATTTACCCTTTTAATGTTCATAGCCAGAACAATCACCACATTCTTGTGCAAGAGGCATTGAAGAAGTAGGTGGAGAAAAGATGAAGCATTTCAGCTAATTCATGAGAAATGAGGTTTAAAAGTAAAATCCTGCTTTTGTAATCAAGATGGGTATATTTCCTAAGGGGAAAACAAGATTTATATTTATAAGGTTCTGCAGATCACTTTAATGGCTTTTCAATTATTTTCCAATTAATTGTTTTTGGTTTCCATGTTCCTTTATTATGGATCCATTTTGTGGATGAGTGAGGAGGAGTGCTGCAGAAGGTTCTGCTTCCATTTCTCTGAAAAGCAAGCTGGTGAAATGGAGCAAACATTTAGCATAAATTAAAAGCTCACATACATGAAATTTGGAAAGTACTTTGCAACTATAATTTTAGCTGTTATGATAGAACTCAGTTGATGCCCTAGAAACAATATACTTCATGAGAACTTGGAGTTTATAGAAATTGCCTTGCTGCCAGTGAATGGCTTGAAGTATAGGGGCTTCAGATCTAGCCCAGTAATCCCACCCAGCTCCTGGACCCTCATGGCTAAATGAGACTGTGTTTTATTCTCAGTATTAGGAAAAAAATAATCAAAAAAAACCCGCAAGCAAACCACCAAAAGTGTAAATGGAATTTTTAAAATATTTGAGACAAAATCTCAGATAGAAGTAAACTGCCTTCACTTGTGCCAACTCTAAAATGTCTTCCCAGAAAAGATATGGCCCATCATAGGAGCAAGGATACAGTATGCAGTTACACAGTGGAAGTTGCTTGTGATGCCACATTGCCTTTTGAACTGCTAAGGGAAGTTTTTAATTACTGAAGTGCTGTGTCTGAAGACAGCCAATATTTGATGTTCCAAGAGCTGATAAACATTTCCTGTGACCCATAAAACTGTGGGTTTTCTCTGATGTTGGAAACAGCCTGCAAATAAAAAATAAAAGAACCCACCATTTATTTTCTTAGATGGTGAGAAAGAAACTGGTCCCATTGGTAATCTGTAAGCCATTTACTTTGATTATTTCTAGTGTTTGGCCTCCTCCATTGCACTACATTACTCCCACATGGAATAACAATGCTCTCCTGAACTAGAAAACAGTAAATGGCAGGTGGGAAGGGGTAACTGTTCAACACCCTGCAAAATGTGTATGAAAATGATCAAAATTCTTGAAAGTCATTAAGGTTTACTGAAATAGCTGGAGGTTCACTAGGCAGAACCACAAGCAGTGACCTGAAGGAGGCACTCTTATTCACAAATCAATTTTAATAAGGCAAACTGACCAAAAGCTGAGCTGATTATAATTAGACTCCAAAGGCAACAAGAAGTCTTGTTTTGGCATGTGAAACTATGAAACAGTTACCAAATTTCAGATTTCTCTTACAAAACTGAATGTCTGGTCAAGAACACGAGCTTTTTGCATAAAACTGGTACAAATGCTGGTGCCCATCAAGAACTCTGGAAGTTCAAGTGTGCTTCATCCTCAGAACGTAAAATGTGGCAATATTGCATTTGTTTTTAAAAAGAAATGCCAGTCTTTCCTATTATAAACAAAACCTTTTATTTTTATCTCAGGTCTGGAAATGGAGAAAGTACAGCCTCCTACCAGTATAACAGGAAAAATGTGAAGATTCCCTGAAGATTGAAATGCAGCATCTCAGACTAAGTTTGAGGTCATAAAAGGTGTTGTTGAAAACTAAGATTTTTAAGAAAGCAAGGCTAATGCAGAGATTATTTCAAATTCAGGTGAGATCAATTTGCTGTAATTTTGTATGCATATTAAGTAGTAAGACTATTCGGGGGGGGAGGACGTAGGAGCAAGTGAAACATAATTGGTTGAAGACTAATACATCCCACGTTTCACTAAATCAAGGAGAAAAAAGGAGCAAGCTGGTTTGGACTTTGAGCATTGCCTGCCTACAACAGATAGGCAAGCTGCTCAGGAGAAATCTTGTGTGTTTCATGCTTTGCTTGCGGTGCTTTAATATATGCTGTTATGAAAGTATGATTTAATGACTAGAAATGGGGCCTGTCCCTGAAATCTGAAAGTGAAGGAGGTGGTTCAGAGCCATGTCAGGAGCTGCTATTCAGACTAAGTAAAGAGGACAGATTGCAGTGCATGCATGAAACTGGTGACCTCCCCTACGGTTTTACACATACAAAGGACTATGTTTGGTTTGTTTTCACTGCAGTATCCAGGACTTAAAGTGCATATATAGATATGGTGTTCTTGTGGTACAGAGAAGAGCCAGCATCTCTGGTTTATAGACAGAAATTGAAATGCAGAATAGTTCTCTGTTCACTTCACCGCTAACAAATGCCTTCAGAGCCTACATTCAACCCTGCTATACCTCATACCTCAAATAGCAGCATTTCTGAGTGTGTGAGAGGATGGAGGAATGATTTTAGATTTTTCAGGAAATATGGCAGAAGTTTCAGGTCTTAATACAGTCAGTGAGATATGAGGGTATGTTTTAAGGACTACAGTCTTGAATTCCAGTATTAACTGAATGGAATTCCTGTGTCTAAAGATTTGCATGACATACAGTGTGTTCCTCTACTGCAGTCCCCTGAGGATTTGATGTAATAGGTGTGTCCTGGCAGCCGTCATTCCCATGGAGCACGATAACTTCTAGTAAATTTAACTAAAGCTTGGTTAATCAAAAAGTGACAGAGAGATGCTTGTAAACATCGTCTGAGTGACAGCATAGCAGCTAGTTCACAGAAGTGGGAGATTTGCAGCTGGAGGGACTTAATCCGACTTTCACTTTTACAGGTGATTGCACTACAGCCTTGGTGGTCTGGGCGATGGATGCTTCACCTTGCCTGCTGCACCTTGCCTGCCATGTCATGCTGGTCGGCTGCTGGGCCAGAGAAACGTAGTGTGGCTGCCTAAACCAGTGACCAAGAAGCTTCAACAAAAAGGCCAAACTGCTGCAAATCTGTGGAATTTCCTGCTCCACTGGAAAAAGAGCGCTGCTCCTGAAGGCTGCAGTACTGTCCTCTGTAAGGGACTTTTAGAAGCCACAGCTTTCAAAAGGGAGCTGTAGTATGAACTGCAGAGATCTGGGGCAGTCCTCTCTGGCTTCCTAAAGAGCAAAGATTTCTTTAAATTGGAGAGACCTCAGGTTATACCCTGCATGGTTTGGCTCTTCTTTAGCTTATCTCCCTCCCTCTTTATAGACTTTTTAGGGTTATGGGGTGGGGAAGAGAGGGGCTGGCTGTATGTAGTTTAGATCACATCAGCAAGCTATTTGCGTAGTGTCATCTGATCTGTCACTTCTAATCTGATGTTCACCCCTACCCAGAAAAGCAAAGGAAATGGCCAGTAACTCTTGTATCAGTACTGCTATCAGCTCCTGAGACTAAAGACGTGATTCCTCTAGCCTCTGTCTGTTTAGCTAATTGTTGCTTGAGGTAATGTTAGCATAGGACAGCGGAACGAAACACTACTGACTCCATTGCAGCAACGGCTAAGTAACCGTGGTTACTCTGATCTTTGTAAGTATATCGGACACAAACCTCAGTGGTCAGTGCTGAATGCCTCTTATGTGCCTGTGCTGGGCCGTTCCATCAATATAGAGTAGTGAAGTGCCTATTCACTGCTCTTCATCCTCAGAGAGGAAAATTCTCTGTCTAAACTAGGTGGTATGAAGTCCTCTTCTCCACAGAGTAAATCTTCGTTAGTTAGTGGGGAAGTTAACTAGTATGAATGCTTCAAGGTATCATCTTGTTGATTATCTCCTAGAAGCAGCAGCATTTTAAAAAGGTCATTTCCTGGCAAGCGTGCACTTCTCGGCTGAAAGAGCATGCCCAGAACCAAGCAGTGTGTGTCCTGTTGCATCTCACCGCTTCATGACATCTTAATTCGTGTCTCTCCACACCAATACCAACATACTTCAGACTGCTTCACCAAGCAGCTTTGGCTTTTTTTTTTTCTCGCTAGCAAACCATTCGCATGCTTATGAAAACATGAAAGAGAAAATTGGCAGCTGAGGTGATGAGTCATTGCAAAAGCGAGATAAATGAATTCACTGAAACTCTAATCACGTTTCAGTAAATGGGCAGAAGAAAAGTTTGAGTGTTCCTGTGGTGAGTTAAGCTCATTTATCAGTTTCAATTCTCTCTTGCCAAAATCTCTAGACCACCCTTAAATGAGGGAAGAAGGGCAAAGGGAAGAACAGGAAATGTAAGGTACTGGTGGATGGAAATGTTAAGTTTTCCCTTTGCTAAGGCCATCTTTTCCCAGCTTGTCTTGGTGAGAGACTGGAAGACCTTTAGAGCCTTTTCTCCAACGTATGTGCTTTTCTACTTATAACTAATGATGGCCATCTCAGTCGGTACAGGAACCTGTTTCTGTGCAGCCCAATTTGAGTGGAGCCAGACATCCTTGTTAATGACACAATTCAGTCAAGCTACCTCTGGCTGGAAGGAAATTCTAAAGACAGGGCAGGCTGGGCTGTGCAGGGGTTTTAGGGTGTCTCTGCAAAAGCTGCAGGGATGAAGAGTCCAATTTATCCTTCCTCTAGTTGCATTTCTTTCCTGCCTAAAATCTTGCACAGTCTCTTCCCACCCACCCCAACTGATGATTTTTTCTTCTGCACTCCTGCAAAAGCCCAGAAGAGAAAAGAAAAAGGTAGTGTGTAAGCAGTAGAGACTCTCAGAGCATGGTAAGGGACGGCAAAGGTATTGGAAAACTGAGGGACGGTCTATATCAAACAAATCTCTCCTATTTACCACATTAACTGCAGAATCTCTGAAGACTGCTGTTATCCGACAGCTGAATACGAAATTATATCCTGGCTCCCACTGAGACACAGGAGACCACAGGCAGAGTTTGTGCTAATAGAAATGGCTCTGAGAATAGCTGCTCATGTGAAAACACTTCACACCACTGAGGTAGCTGCAATTATGCTTTTTGCCTTCCAAGTTGAGCCATGAAATGTGCTAAAGATTGACACCCATCCTAGACTCTAGACGTGGGGATTGATTTGCTATTTATTGAACCTCATGGATCCAGAGACAAGCTGTTTGTGGGGAATGCGCTTTCTCCAGCTGCAGAGAAGCTGATGCGTGAGCCTGGCCACATCAAGGTTTTGCTTTTAGCCCTATGTCTTTCATGTGGCAGAAGCCTAAAATCTTTTTCTCTTCGGGTCACTGACCATTTCTGTCACTACTGCACTGGACGAGTCTAAAGCAGGCTGGACAGGTTCCTATCCTTTATGGCATTCTTTGTGGTTTTAAAGTTGTGAGTACCAGAAGAAGAAGAACGATATATATTTTTGAATCGATAGTGAAATGAATTCTGCGTGTTAAGCATGCATGTTTGTCATAGTTCTATAACCGTATCAAACCTGTAATAGATGGTCTTATCAAACAAATGGCAGTAATTTTTCAAGTGAAAGAAGATCTCTGACTATGCTAGTGTGGTAGAGATCACCAAAAAACAAAAGTTCAAGTTGCAAAAAACAGTATCCAGCTGTGCGTAGAAGCAATTTTCCATCCAGGATCCTTGTTCTAAAATGTAATGTATATATGTTCCCTAGTCATGAAATGTGCAATATACAGTCTGTTGAAATTTTAAATTGCTTAATTTCTTGAACTAAGTTTTTACACTTTGCAGCCTGTAATGGCCCTAAAACTGATATTCCTATAAATATCAGTAGAAATATTGAAGACAATGGAAATTAGCCCTGTGTGATGTAATCCTGCAGGTTTTGTGCATTCTGGTCATGATTCAGCAAAGCACTTAGCAGCGTATATTTTTTCTTACATGCTTGTATTGAACTCAGCAGAGGTATTTGTATAGTTAAAGATAAGGCTGCATTTGAGCACTCTCCTGGATTAGATTCAGAGCAATTCTCATGTGTCAAGATCCTTTTTACTGTAAATAATGTAGCAGATTTTGCAAGACACAAACACTCAGATCGCACTGGAAAGCACTGCTTTATTCTTCAGAAACCACAAAACTACCTACATATAACCACAGTTCAGTTACAGATGTTCCTCCCAGGTTGTAAATATGTGCTTAACAGACAGGGGAGTGTTTGTGTACAGAACAGTGCAATGCAACTAACTAGTTAAGTCTCAGTCTTGAATGTTACTACCATAAAGATTCTTTTCAAAGGAAAGACTTCTACCTACTGAAATCTACCTAGTGTTGAGAACAGAGAGAGTTATTCTAAATAAGTGCATATATATGATCAGATTTGGACCAATTTCTTGAAAGCTGGATTAACAGATCACTGTTACCTAAATGAAGATGTCCCCATCACTATCCTGCCCCACCTAAATCTTGACAGAATTTCTTGGGTTAGGATGTCACTACTAATCACTGCATTTCTTTTAAAGAACTCATTCTATCCTCTGTTGGTGAATCAGTAAAGTTTGCTTCTAGATCTTTTATTCTTGACTTGTCTGCAATTTACTGTGAATAATTTACTCTAAAATCATTCTCTGCCTCAAAAAAGTGAAAGGGGAAACAGTTTTAAGACAAAATGCTAGAAAATTATTTTTAATCAACTGCTGTATTTGGTTGTGTTCTTTAAAATATTGTTTAGTTTTGATATTATTTTTATATGAGAGATCCTGTGAAAAATCAAGAAGTCTTAGCCAGTCTATTATTCCTAAATTTAGATACACCACATTGAACAGAAGCATTCAACTCACCTAATGACTCCTGCTAATAAATAAATAAACTTGAACATAAGAACTCTGAAAACCTGCTCTGTCACTGAAGTAAACACCCAAATATTCTTAAAGGGGAAAAACATGCAAGTTGTTTGCCCCTGACCATTAGTTATATATATATTTAAAAAAAAAAAAAGCACTGATGCTTAGTTCTTGATTAGAATTAACATAATAATGATCAAGTAAAACTTCAGACAATGCCAAGAGCTAAAAATATGTATTTGTAATAAATATATCAGGACCATACCTTCACTCTGGACACATAAGCTCTCACAATAAGTCTTAATCTCCAGAATGTAAAACAATTCAAAGGCAGTGCTTTATTGTAGCTGCCAACTTAGACAAGCTGCACCTCTCTAACAAATACAAAGTGGAAGTTAACCTTTTTCCTCAACCCTGTTGATAATGCAGAAAGTACACAAGTCTCTTATGTGGGGCTTCTCAGCAAAAAATAAAATGTGTTAACCATAGAGGAAACTTACAGCTAGACTGTTCTTATAGAGGACTGTAAAGAACAACAGTGGAGTAATGAAATAAGCCCCTGGATGTAATCAATCTGTAGGTAAACAATTTTAAAACAGCCTTTAGCCTTAGGGAGGTCACGTTTCGTTTAGACATTGAATGAGCAGCTGCATCAGCAAATCCATCTTTCAGGGGTTACCATTTATTCCCGCCTGAAGTTGAACTCTGTTACGGGCTGCAGACAATGAAAATTGCCGATCAAAATTTGTGGTTTTAAAATGTTTGCACTGAGGTGATAAACTTCAGTGAGCTATATCTCATGTTTCTTGGGATAAGGAAATATACAACGGTTATGGTTTCAGTTGTTTGTGAACCTCTCTGACTTCATCACAACTCGCCTAGCAGTCCTATCCTTCCTGTTGAAATCAGATTGCATGGTCGAGTATATAACCAAATACCATGCTCTGATTGTTTGTTTGCATTTTTTTTCTTCGAGGGGTCATCCAACAGGTCTTTCTCTATTTGTTTCCAGGTTTTAGTGATCCAGAAGTGTCACCTGTAAACAGCACCCTTGCAATGGGACTGCTGCCATGGCTGCAGTGAGAATACTGCATGTTCCAAATGAAAGCGCTGATGGAGGAAGAGACCCTGTACTAGAGTGTTAAACATACAGAAAACTCCCCAGTTCAGGGGATCACACACAACCTTTTGCAACCAATACAAGTTGAAGAGAAGAACTCCAAGTGCAGATCATCTAACCCTCATTAGCCCAGACATCATTTATTTGTTTGAAGCGGTTCCCTCCAAAAACTGAAATGCTTGGAATTACAGTGGATTGGTAACAAAAAATGATGCGCTCACGAAAGGTAAGTGATACAATCTCCAGTTTCATTAATGCTGTACCTTGTCTCTCTTTGACCTCTTGTTCCTCCTTGGAAAATAAGTTTTAGAATCTGAGTTGTAAAAAGTTTTCCTCATCATCAGTGTAGAGGGATGTTTTACTTCTGTAGTCCAACTCTGAGCTGACTTAGAATTTATGACAAACCCTTTGAGGGTTTAATCCTCTAAGTTTTGGCAATAACGATAACAGCTGTCACAATGAGTCTCAAACCAGGGAATATCTATTCTTTATAGGATTCCTGTCCAAATATTTATTGAGGATATTCTAATGTTGGGCTTGTCTACGCTGAATTGAGCTCAAGCAATTAGTCTGGTATACAAACTGGTTCAGTGGCATCTGTGTGCCTGAGGAGAAAGATGTAGGACAATGAAGTGTTAAATTGTCTTCTACATGAAGAGTAAATAACGCATATCAGACCAGAAAGCACCAGATCTTCCTTACTGATCTGGAGCACATAATCGTAGTCAGCCTATGAAGTCATTCTGGGCAGCTGTGGAAAGATTAGGACACCAACGCAGAATATATTTTTGAAGTTGGCAGAACAGGATTGTTGGGAAAGTGTCACACTAAAATACTGATATAAAGAAGAAATGTTTTCAAACGCACTGGCTTTGTGCCCCAGGCACATCTGAGAAATTTCCATGAAGTAGCTGTGCCTGCCTGTGGGATCATTGTTTTGCGTGTGTGGCGTATGGCAAGATGGCCCTTGGGTAACACCTGTAAGGGCTGAATTTATTAACCAGCAAAGCTGGCTGAAAGCTTTTGCTTTGTCTCAAAGCACACAGTGCTGGTATAACTATAGTATTCAAGACTGATACCTGGAGTTATTTTGACCTTGATGACATTAGCAAGGTTATGTATGGCAACACGACTCCAAATACAAAGAACACATCTAAAAGGCTGGGTAGGGGTACAGAGGTCAAAGGCATTATGAAAGGACACACTGGCTATATCACAAAGTCACCTTAAAATGTGAAATAATGCTTAGCTCGAGAAATTGGGGAAGAGCCCCAGTTTCAGTTCCTCATTTTCAACCATGTGCTGCTGCAACCTGGGCTTGCAAAACAAAATGAGTGCTAAATATTTTGCTCAAAATGGTTTAAGAATAACTCTTCAGCTTTTTAGCCAGCATCCTTGGTTTGATGCTTAAGTTTGCACTTCTCTAAGGAAATACTGTGATTGCCTAAAAGAGGAGGTCCTTCCACTTCTTACAAAACAGAGCTTGATTTGACATGCGAGATAGAAATTCTCTCTGCACACAAAAAAGTTGTGGTTTTGTCCCCTGAATATCCCATATAACACACCCAGATATGCTGCAAACAGAACATTCCTTTTAAACTGAGCCTTTGATTTTTGTCCTTACTGCAATTAGAAACAATACTGTTCTCCAGTTTATAAAATTTGACTCCACAGTAATTATTCTCCAGAAATAAAGATTTATAACTAAGTACATGGGATTGACTACGATATAGCTAGCACTCAATTGTAGCTGTCTATATCAGGCTTAAAAGTATGAAAGATGTTAAATGTAAAATAATAATTACCTTGTTATTGCAGAAAATTACTGATATCAAATGTTTCAGAGCCCGAGTCCTTCATTTATGCCGGTTTTGCACCATTACTTTAGTCCCCCAGATCACCTCCTGACTTGTAGTGGAATAAAAGGAAAACTGAATCCCTCTCTCCATAACTAATCACAAGATCTTTCCTCTCTTTATTGATAGAACTGAAGTTAATATTTCCTCTGCAAGCGGTGGCAGTAACAGGCCAGAAAGCAAACAGTACCTGGCTGCTTCTTTATCTGGGTGACAGCTGTCAGTCTCTCTGCTTTTCCAGTCACGCCTTCCTCATCCCAGAGCAGTGCCTCAGATGCTAGCCTGCCTTCAGGAAGGAGAAAACACAGCTTTTGCTCTGGGACCCTCTCTGGCCCCTCGCACCGCACCGCCCCAGACCACCAGAGCACCGTGCCTGCTCCCAGCCTCTCCCTTCTGCAGGAGCGGGCTACCTCAACCCCCGGCTTGTTTGTCCCCTTCCTGCAGGCCACCAGTGTTGTTTCCCCATCCCTCATCTCCTCTTGCACCTTCCCAAGTCAAGCCGAGGACAGCTTCTCTCATCGCTCCCTTGGCAGGAGTGCATTTTCCTCCCTTGACCGCTGCCTGCAGGTTCCTGGTGACCTGGGGCCATGCACCAGGCTGTGCTCCCAGCCGCACAGAGCTGCCCGGCCAGCTCACCCCATCCCTGTCACCCTGCTCCTCAACCCCTCGGTGCTGCCAGTCCCACACAGCGTGCCCGGAGGATGGAGGTGCAAGGTTGGGAGCCCAGTTCTCCTCCTGTGCTTGTCCTGGGGAGGCCCCAGCCAGGGTCTCGCTGCTGTAGGTTACCATGCAACCTCCATGGCTGAAACAGCCTGCGAACTCGAGCGCATACAAGTGAGGAAGTGGTGTAGGTGTTGCTGTTGTGCATCAGTCTGGAATGGAATAGTATTTCTCTTTCAGGGGCCTGGGGGCTTAGGGGTTCAATGCCACAATATACGCCTCACGGTTAGCTGACAGGAATTTGTGGAGGCATCCAACTGTGCAATGAAGGTTATAATTTTTCATTCTTTTTAACTCTATAGAGAAGCAAACGAAGCCCTCTGGATTTTCCTGAGCCATGCTATGACAGAACTGCATGAGAGGCTTCTTAGGAGCTCTGATCACCCAATGAGAGACATGCCGTCTGATCTAAGGGACTGCTTCTTGCTTGGGAAATTGATTACTGAGGTCCTATGTAAGTACTGTTAATTAAACCTCTGCCATGACAAAATGAACTGTGGTCTAGTCCCTCTTAAAGGTGAAAGGACAAAGGTACAGCAAAGGGCTGCAAAGACAATTAGTGGACTGGAGCATCTTTCTTATGAGGAAAGGCTGAGGGACTTGGGTCTTTTTAGTCTGAAGAAAAGAAGACTGAGGGGGAATCTTATCTGTGCTTATAAATACTTAAAGGGAGGGTGCCATGTAGATGGAACCAGTCTTTTTTCAGTGGTGCCCAGTGATAGGACAAGAGGTAACAGGCACAAACTTGAACATAGGAGGTTCCACCTAAACATGAGGAGGAACTTCTTTACTTTGAGGGTGGCAGAGCACTGGAACAGGCTGCCCAGAGAGGTGGTGGAGTCTCCCCCTCTGGAGACATTCAGAACCTGCCTGGATGCTGTCCTGTGCAATCTGCTGTAGGTGACCCTGCTCTGGCGCGGGGGGTTGGACTAGGTGATCTCCAGAGGTCCCTTCCAACGCTGACCATTCTGTGATTCTGTGATTATTCCTGTATCCTGCCTGGGGGTTACAGTTGGGATGTGATTACTGCATCTGCTAGTGTTAGCCTGTATCGGGAAGCAGGCAGGACTCCAGTGACCAGTTGGAATATTCAATGGAGGAAGGAAGAGGCACAATGAATTTTGGTAAGCCACATGTGATCTGGATATGGCCTTTGGCAGCCTGGGGTTCACGCTTGTAATATTAGAGTGCAAAAGAGCTGCCATGGAACGCAACCATGCTTCCTGTACAGCAAGGCTAAAAAGTACATTTAAGGAACAGAATGTCAGACAGCACTAAGACAGCTAACAGCAATCAGCTAATAGAAAAGACATTATCACAACAATTTCAAATGGTAGTAGAGAGCAGAGCTCCAGTTTTGAAAAGCTAGACTTGCACAAGCACATTCTGATCCCCCTTTATGCAGTGATGTGAGAAATGTCACTATGCTAATGGCTTGGGTGTTTTGTTTTGGTTTTTCCAAATGAATAAATCTAAAATCTATATTAAGAAAGTAAATAAGCAAAGGCTTCTTCCATGAACACCTGCAAAACAGACAAAAAAATATTGCTGTAAAATGAGGCCCAAAACACAAAAAGCATCAGAAGCACATGAATAACATCAAGGAAGCTGAAGCAGCTGCTGAAGGAGGTGCAGCAAAAGACATTAGTGATTCAATAACACTCATCAAAATAAATAGTCCGTAAATTTGTACTTGTACAGTACCTTATACAGATAAACAAGGAGATACATGGACAGAAAAAGAACCAAGAACAATAGCTGAGACTCTCGGGGCATGGTAAATAGGCTGGACTCCAAGAAACTCTTGCCTTTCACTAACTGCTTGCACTCAGCTAACCCCATCACATCATAAGCAAAGAAATGAAAAATGAAATTCAAGTAAAAGCCAGGGAAAGCCCCAGGGAAAGTTCTAAGTTAAAATGCTGAAAGCTTGTAATGAGTCTTTTGATTTTTGAAGTTTTACACAGTTCCAGCAAAGCCTGGGCTTGTGAAAAGCGCCCTGACAAAATAGAAAAAAATGCAGGTTTTTTCCCTTAGGAAAAAAATTAGTAAGTTGAATTCACTTGTAGCAAATACTCAGTTGTAACAAATATCAATAATTTGAATCTGAATTATCAGAAAAAGAGAGGAAAATATTCAGGCCCCATGTTCAGAAGCGTAAGAGTGCTTAATTAGATGGCCGGGACAAAGAGTACCAGTTCTCCACTGCCATCTAGGAGGGATTACCGTACCGCTCTCTAAACTATCACAACTGGTAGACAAGTGTAGACTACCACAGTCTCAATTTGCATGTAGAAAGCTAACATAACTGTTCCGGGACAGACATAGTGCCAATAGGCATGATTTATAATATCAGGTAGATATCAGAGAAGCTTCCCAAAGAAGGTATTCAACTATTTCCTCCTCTCCATGCCAGGGCTGTGTGATGGGGCAGGTGCTCTGGGAGCAGAGCGCCAAGATAGATTGACACTGTGATGTCTGCCCAAAACCATATATCCACAATGCAAGAACGAAGCAGCTGCTCACGGTTTCTGTGGGCTGTTGCACACCGGTCCTCAGCGTACAGACAAGGAACTGTACGCTTGTTATGCTTCACTGAAGGTGGCAGCATGCCAGTTGGTACAGCGGGTACAACCAGAAGAAGCTCTGCTTAGCAGTGTGCTTACCAAAAATTGTCAGCTAGCAAGAAGGACCACAGTTAAAGCAGCTGATCCAGAGTTAATCCTGAGGATGCTAAAAAAAAAAACAAACTACCCATAGCCAGTGCAAGCTCAAAAACATGGCATGATTAATCTGTGACACAAGTTTCCAGCAAACTCCTCCCCAGATTTTCTAATTATTCCTGCATTTATTTCCCCAGGAAAGTTAAGGTGTAACCATAATTAAGGTCTCTGTTTATGCTGGAGTTTTGTTCTATCATCTACTTAACTGAAGAATACTTACATCAGTTTCCATGTACTTATCTGGAGAACGTTTTTCAATAATTGCTTAATAACAAGTTCAAACCGAAGTCTGTTTAACCAAATGGAAGAAAATCACAGAACAAATCTGGACATTTGCAAAATGGAATTTCCAGCAGGAAAATGCTAAAAGCCTTTATATATATATATTTATACACACACACACATATATAGATATTTTACTGTGAAGCGGGGCAATGGTTCAAACATTATTGCATCTCACAGCAAAGTTCTGCAATATTTAAACTGCAGCTCTTGAAACAAAATAATCTTTTTATATCTTCAAACTGAAACAAAGTGTTTCATGTTAATTTTTTTTTTTTCAGTCAGAATCATCGAAGTGAAACAAAACCTGGATCCTTTTAAGTAAGTGGGCTTGGGTCGAAATCTGGACCCATTTAAATAGATGAGTGTGGATCAAAATCTGAACTTCATGGCACAGATATATTCAAAATAAGGCTTTTTCCCAAAAAAAAAATCTTTCTCAATACAACTCTTATCCTTCATAATGACCTTTTACATTTTCCACTGAGTTGGAAGCCTGGTTTGTGAATTGTCTTTGAATGTTACTTCTCTTCCCTAGATAAAATAAACTTCCTCTCTTGGCAGAGAAAAAGCTTGGGGTTTATTTTCTGTAATGTAGGAAAAAAAACTAAATGTGGACTTGTGTTGTGGAATCAGGGGTGTTAAATTTCAGCCACAACACTGTAGCCAGTGCAAGCTCAAAAACATGGCATGACTATTCTGTGATGCAAGTTTCCAGCAAACTCCTCCCCAGATTTTCTAATTATGCCTGTAGGTAAATGGCATGTAAGAACAAGAAGCAGGTAGACTTTACTGGCAAGTCATCCGTTGTAGCTTGTTGGTATGATGTAGCTCATTATAACCAATGAATCTTCAGATTTCTGAGGAGCGCAGTGTGAGTTTATAAATGAGATGCAGAACTACTGAAGTGCCATTTTTTTAGTTTACATGTGCACTGTCAGTTTCTTTATTTTTGTCTTTGAATGAAGAGGTGGGGAAGGGGAACTGGGACCAAAAAGCTGCAAACAGCTATTCCATAAACAGAAAGGTCTTTCATTTTTGTTTTTCTCTGGACATGGACAGGAAAAAGACAGTATTAATGTTGCAAAATATTGACTAGATTACTCCAGATTAGCTTTTCATTTAATTCAGATTCCTAGTTAGGGGGCAGGTCAGAACACAGTCTCATCAACACTGAGGCAAGCACCAGGTATAAACTGATTCACTGCTGTAACTCCATGCATGTCTTGGTCCATCTGTTTCCATAATTCATATGGCAGCTGAACTGCACATAATGCCTTGTTGTTGGAGAGGATTTTTGATCTTCAAAACTCGATTAGTTGTAATCAGTAATTCCACTGTGCTACTGCTTGTATAGCAGCAGATTTACACGACACCACCAAAATACACTTGTTGATTTAAAACATTCCCCCCTAGGTTGTTGCGGGAGGGGGGGGGGAACGGGCTCAAGCCAGTCAGAAGTGCGCAATGCACCAGCATCAACTGGAGCCTGATCATTTTCATCTGGCTGCATGGGACCAGATGGCCATCTCTCTCCTACCTTGCACTGGCACCAGGTATCTGCAACACAAGTTTGCATCAGGGAATGTTCAGGTCCCCTTGTGAGGACAGGGCACTGATTGGGTTCTGTTAGTGTGGAGACATCTGCTGAAGTTCCTTGTTGCTATGATAATTGTCATTATAGGAGTCCAAAACCGGAGATTAATCTTGGAGGAAGATTTTCAAGGGATGTCAGAAGAATCACCAACTTTGCTGGGCTGTTCCACTTCTGTTGAAGGGATGGCTGGGGGGAGCTATGCAGATATCACAGTGTCATCTGACAGTCAGCTAAGGACGAGGGGCTTGCTTTTTAAAAATATTGTTGCTGCCTACGTGGTTTAAAGCTTTTTAAGTTTTCTGTCTTAATCTCTCCAAGAATTTACTAATTATATCTTGCAGTCGGTGTGTCTCATGTTCCCACTGAAATTTGAAACAAAATTATGAGTCGGCAGTATTTATCTACAGTATTTGTATGGACTGTCCTTACACCATAAGGATCTCTGGTCCCTCTTGGATATTGCAAAGAAATTAGCTACATGGAGACACTTCTCTAGGACTTCAATGGAATTCAGTTGTGATCATTATTTCTCCAAGTCCTCTTATCTTGGTTGATGAGTGTGCTAAGAAATCGTAATCACCAAGTCTGAACACAATCTGTGTCCATTCTTTGGATGACAGAAACAGAATCAACTGACCACCTCAGGTATAATAGCACCATGGGCTTCACTTAGGCTTCTCCTTGGTTTCATAGAAGTGAAATCATCTTTGTGCAAATCGGAAACATTTGACTTGAAGTCAGGAAAGACACAATTTTGCAGCCTAGCGGTGAGTGGCAGAATAGCTTAGGACTCTTTGGTATGTGACCACAAAGAATTTTGTCATTTTTACTTGATAACTTTATTCCTACCATTGTGTCTTCATTATAACGTTTGTCTATATCTCCTGTTGAAACATAGTGTGCTCACATAATAATAACACATGCCACTATTTTAAAGTATTTATTAGAAATGAGAGAGGGTAATATAATGCCTTGGTCTTTTCAGTGGGTTGGAGCAGATTAAGCTTCTTTGTAGAAAACTCTGTTCTTCTCTTATCCTAATTCTGTAACATTCTTAGAGCTGATATCCAACTGCAGCCCAAACACACAGAATAATTATGCAAAATGCTAAGCCTGATCTTTCATCATGACAGCTATCATGCTGCTTTCCATTAAGGAAATAATGTTAGAGGCTTTTATCAATATAAATCAGGAGGTAACTAAATACCAGTCTCTCTGATAATATAGAAGATCTGTGTGATCTTGAACCTGCTTTTGGTTTGTGTATCACCCACCGTCTACGCTAGTGTTTCTGCAAGTAGCAATTCTGAACAGTAATGCAGACTGCAAAGTTGATTTATATTTTAACACTTTCAAAAGATGTTCGCTTCCACACTGGAAGCAGAAAAAAATATTATTTCTACTGACTGAAGACATTGGATAATATATTTTTCCTTGCCTTTAGCAAGATGATGACTAGCAGTGAACTCAGTAACACTGATTGATTACACAGATAGCCGGCAATGGCAAACAGCCAATTAACCCTTCAGTTAAGCGTTTTTAATAAGACATAACAACCTGGCTACAGATACTACATCCTGAGAGTACAGGGACTGAATGGTAGTCAAGTGAGTCCCTAATTAGCTAATTCACTTTACTTGGAAAAGACCATATAACAGTACCTAGCTGGATGTATTTGCAGTATTAACTGTGAACAAACTGAAGAGGATATCTTGTGAAGCACAAGCTGTTGTTGTGACCCAAGAAGTAATTAAGCACTATAAATACAGCTATTATTGCGCATCTGATATATAAAGAACTGGAAGCTAGTCACTTGGCAGCTGTGAATTCTTACCCAGTTGGCAATGCAAACACTTTTTTAATAGTTTTGTTAATTTTAGATTAATTATTACATAGAGTCACATTGCCATCTAGAGACTGCATACAGATTTTGAACAGCTTTCAGATTTTATTTTAGAGGAACAGAGAAGTATTTGTTAGCCTACTTACATTTAATATATTACTCCTGGAGAAGAGTGCTTTTCGTTGAAACAATGGCTTGCTTTGTGGTTATTATTACTCAGTTTTGAACATGTGCCTATCTCTTGCCATTGTGGGTTTTTTTGAAACCTGATCTTAAATATGAAAATGCAAAGAAGACTGGGGACTCGTGGAAGCAGGCTTGAAAAAACTATCCTAACAATCAAACCCAACCCCTGAATTATTCGCAACCTGAACTGCAGCAGTGTAAAGACACACCAAAAGGCACTCTGCACTCTCAAGATAATCCTTGTGAACTTCCACGCTAATGGAGGTGGTGTATGCTTTCCCTTGCTGTATTTATCGGGGTGGGGCATAAGGCTCAGGTAGGAAGTACTTTGTACTTCCAGCATTGCTGGTAAGGGTTGTACTGGCCTGTCTGCTCGGCGCTGGCTAACACCCTGTCTTCAAGCACACGGCTTCACAGCTGTTACAAGGAAGGGAACGCTGCAGGCACAGTGGGGCGAACATCTGGGGAGCGTTACTTCTGCTTTGCTCTGTAATCCGTGGGGGAACAAACACTTGGCAGAAGCATTTTTTAATTTTTTTAATTAAACCCAAGAGATTTAATTAATATCCCGTAATGACAAGGAGCCAGTCTAAATTTTCCTGAGACCTGAAGCATAAATTGAGATCTGCCACTGAATATAATCACCTGCAGCTGTGACAGAAACTTTGGGTTTCAGGTGGCCCCAGGGTGAAGAGCCAGTGTCAGGAGCTGGGCAACATGGCTCTGTAGATCTCCCATTGCCATAGTTTGCATAATTCAATCAGGCATCCAAAACCAGCTGGGTTACACCTCTTGCCTCTGGGGAGAAAATACAAACATTTCATGTAAACACCAAAAGGGCAGTCAGGACCCACAGAGGTGTTGTTGTTTGTGCTTACACTTCATATCCTTGGTGCTTTGAAGGAGAAGGGAGAGGAAGGTTTGGAGGCCGGGGGCAGGGAGGAGCTTTATAGATTACTTAGGGAAGCCCAGCAACTCCACTGTATTGGCAATCCCACACACAGCCCTTCTCAGTGTCTGTAAAGTTATTTCAAAGCTGAGATGATGGCTACCTCCCACCCCTCCCAATTTGTTACTTTACACTAGGTGCTTGAATATATGTGCCGCCTTTGCATACCATGCATGTTTAAACTCTCCTTTCTTTTTTTTTTTTTTTCCAGCAGAGTGTCAATGGAGATTGGATAACTGAATGATAACAATAAAATACCGTGTGCACTGAAGAAAAATCACTGGCAGGGAACACTAGGCCTGTCAGGACCCTTACATCTCCCAAAAATATGTCTCTACATCCTCTTGAAGAAGTTGCTCTTCCCCTGGCAGAGGGAGACCCTGCTTTTTGTTGCTCCAGGGACGAGCACGTGAGGGTGTTTAGCTATCACATCCTGATCTCACTATGTTGGTTTTGTCTTGTGAAAGGGTTTTTTCTTTTCTGGAAATGAATATAAAGCAGTGAGAGAAGCTTGAGAACTACCACAGCCAATCCTGGGTTACTCTTCTGCACGAAGAGCAACTATGCATATCTGCAGTCAGGGTCTGCCAGGTGACCGCTACACAGAGCAAGTCCCAGCCCTTCCTGAGAGTGCTGCCAGAGTGTCTGTGTTGGGGGTGTCTAGGATTTTGGAGCCAAAGGAAGTCCTTGGGAAAGGGCACACCACTGCTCTTTGCTCGTGCATTTGCTGTGCAGCTCATGGGGCAGCCCTGCTCCTCCTGCACCATCACAGTGATGTTTCTGAAGAAAACATGGTTTCTTCAGAAGAAACCGGCTCCATGCTGAGGTGAGTGTGCAAAATTCTGCCTTGCTGCTTTCTGTTCCTGTTCTTTAACACATAAGAAATTATTTTTATATTTTTTTCACCTTATACAGGCGTGGAATGAGTCCATGAAAATGGGACATATTAAAATTTGGGGGCTGGCCTCAGCATCCTGCTGCTGTCCTCAATCCAGGTATTTGGGGTTATCAGTCACCACGGGGCACACAGTGCCATGCACCCATCAGCTTGACTCTTTCCCATGATGAGGAGCAAGCACCTTCCTTTTTTTTTTTCAAACTCATCTGGGTGAAACACAAAAAGGGGAAAGAACACGACAGCATGTCCCAATCAAAAATATAAAAATATTTAGGCAAGGGAACCCTGAGGAAGTCTCTTGAGCTCAGTCTAGATTACAGATCCTGTTCCCTCATACCCCTTTATAGGACTAGTCTCAGAATGGCAGAAAAAAAACTTCTGACTTTCTTTAGATAGATGTGTATTGCTTAATTAGAATACAGTAATACAGGCAGGAGATCTCTTTGTTTTATTGTTTTACACTAGTTACTTTGTTGATTCCTATACATAATTTGGTCATAGTTTAAAACAAGAACCAGACAAATTCTGTAACGTTACCCAGAAATCTCTTTTCTTTTTCAGTATGAAAGGAATTTTTCATGTGTTTTGGGGTTCTAAAGTTTAACAGTGGAGTACCTTTCTAAAGCCAAAGTCTACAGCCAAAGTGTACCTACTGTTTGTCCAATATTAAATGTAACCATTGCATATTTGTCTGCAACAAGCCGAGTGAGATGTTATTTAAACAAAAGTTGTTGAGGAAACCCACAGCGGTCCTTTCCATTTGACAGGGCAATTTGTTGAATCACTTCAACGTGACAAAACAGCGTGACAGACCCTCGGTATTTTTCAGCAGTCAAAAAATAAATCCAAGCTAAAACAAAATGCCCAGCACGTAGTAAAGAGCGAGGGCTGCGGAGCAGAGGGGTCTAATTGGGCTCTCCCAGAGGGCACAAGAACCTGGATCTACTCAATAATTTGCTGATAGATGTGTTAAAAGTCGCTTTTTAGTTTGAGATTAATAATCTTCAAATTTGCAAGGAAGCCTGTGCCTAAAACCTCTTTTTGCTGTAAATCCAGATGTTCTGCTTGTGCAGTTTTACAGCCCTGTTCAGGGCTTTCTCCATGGGGACAGGGATGGGCTGGGACCAGGCAGGTCCTGCTGGGACCAGTGTTTTCCTGCTGGGCCCTGATAGAAAGCAGCTCCGGGGTCCAGGTCACTCTCCCATGGGGGCAGCCAGGGCCCCCCACAGCCATGCCAGTTCTTAGGGCCCTTGCATTTTGTAACTGAAGAGTTTCTGCATTGGATTTTCTTTCTCTTTGTCCTAATTACAGTGACAGAGCATTTGGGTGTCTTTTGCACATCTGTTAAGTGGTGTCCTATAACAAGTTTTTTAATTCGCAGGTGAGAAATAAGGTCACTGTGAATTCACATCCAAGTATGTGTCTTCTTGAGATCACAGAAGTGAGGCAGTGAGCTGCAAGTAGGACGGACTCAACAAAACAAAACGGTGAGCGCTTGCCACACTTCTAGTACCAGCATATCAGGTTGCAGAGCCAAGAGCTGAGACACTGGGAAAACTGCATAGCAAGGTCTATTTTGTTGCTTTTTAATGGAGCACATCTGTATACACAGATTATAACAGTCTTTATGCGATCACATATTCTTACCCTTCTCTCCTCTACAGGAGTTAAGTGAGCTTTGTTGATAAACTCCCAGGTTTCCAAAGAAAAATGGAAGTGTTCATGCCTCTAATTTTCATTCCTGCTTCCTTCTTCATGATTAATTTAACCAGTGCAGTAGAGTCATTTTCAGAGACACCCAGTCAGAGAATCATTTCACACAGCTTTCATGCTGTGAGATGGAGCCTTTGGGTTTAAATATGAGTTTGATAGTAGCAACAGTAGCAGCGGGAAGCTTTATCTGCCAAAGGGAGCCAAAATGAAACAGAACTGAGAGCGAGAGTTAGTGAGTTATAGCTGTGCTGCCCTAGTTCAAGTCCTTTCTTTCTTCCCACTTAATCAAGTGACAGAAAAAGTGTTCCCGCCTGGCTCAGCAGTTCAAACCCAAGCATGCTGTAAAAACATAAAGCCCTTGATAAATGTTGGCCTCTACTAATTTGTGTCAAAAAGAACAGGGGCTTGCTAACTAGCCTGGGGATCTAGAAGAGCTAATCATGGCTGAAGAGCTAAACTATAATCTAGTTTCCTAAATCTTAATCTAATTCTTTGCAAAATAATGAAAACTACTAGAAGACCAGTTAGAGGTCTGGGAGAATGTTTCTCACTGAGGGAGGTACCTTCGCAGGTAAATAGTAAGCTGCCAATGTGATGCTCTTATGCTCTGAAATCCACAGAATAGGTGGGAATCCTCACATGGCCTCCATGCAGGTCACTTTTAGAAACTGTCCTTGAAAAAGAGAAGAGTTCCCCTGCTCAAATACAGCTGTACTGGAGGAGATCAAAACTAGCCACGTGAATTTCATCAGAGAAGCTGAAACAGTGCAGGAAAACCATACTGCAGTGCAGTTCATGGGTTTTGTTTACATGAAAGTCATAGTTCTAACACTTCATACTGCTCTAATGCACATGCAATAATGCATAATTGTTGTATGATCAATGTCTGCCCGTGTGTCTTTAAACAAATTAAGGTTAAATGGTCTTTAGATATTTTCCCCTTTGTGTTATTCTCTTCATCCTTTGACTGTTTTTAAGGAAAATCAGATTTTGTCTCATTCACCCACCTTTTCTTTTTCCTAGTTCCCCTCCTTTCCCTCCTCTGGTGGCTTGCCTCCACCTTTCCTTTCGCCTCTGGCTTTACCTCAACCACTGACCTGTTGCATGGTTGTAACTGTCTTTGAGGCATCTGTTGCTCCTCCCATGGTTTTAGTGTCCCCCACTTTAAGCACTCCTCTGAGGATCTTACTCGTGCTTCCTGTTGCATCTTGCTCATTCTGTGTCCCTTTTGTCTGTCTCTGTCTCTCTCTGTCGTGTGATTATTTGCACTGTCCTCAAGGGATTCCCTTTGCCTCTTTGGGGCTTTTCTTTGAGGAATCCCAGCAGATTCTGACTGAAATCTTTCTTCTTTTTGCTGCAGTTACAAATGCATCCACAAGTTGTTAACAACTCTCACTGCCAGACCCTCATAGGATAAACCCCTCTGTCTAAGTTAACTGATGCATTCTCTGGAATCTGTGGCTACCAAGCCATCCCTCCGCACAACCATTCCTCCCCTCATCTTCTCCACCACAGGGCACAACAAAACAGACACAAAACTGAATGTCACCTTCAGTGGGGCATCTCTAGGCTCCCATATTCAGTCTTCATCTGAACTTTGCAGATTGTGTCTACCAACCCCAGGGCATGTCCTTTCCTACTCTTCTTCACAGATAAGGTCCTTATCCTAGCTGTTCTTCCACAGTTGTCATGCTTTCTTGTACAAAAACTGTATTCACTTTTGTACAAAAAAGTGTATTGCTTACACTTTCTTTTTCTACATGTCTGTTAGTGGCCATTCTTGGATGTGGGATATAAAAATGGCTTCTGGTTCAAACCAGGTGGGCAGTTTTAATGCTTTCTTTGCTTTTGATATGGTCCACAAATTCTGCTTTAAACAGTTCTCCTAGCCTATTCTTTTGACCCCATTATTTCCATGTCTATGACTTAAAAGCCCATTTGAGTTTTAGCCTAGCTGATGCTTTCAAGTATGAGCCTCTACGTGGGCATTCATGTCTGTCTGCTTTGCTTGAAGACATGCACTCAAGCCCAAGCTGTATGTGAACTTGTAAACTCTAGAGAATTTGGACCATCATTTTGTCCTGTGCATGCACTGCATTGTGTACTTGGAGAGCCCAGTTCTCTGATCACCTGTCCGTAGTGTTGCCCAGACAATCAGTAAGGGAATAGGAATATGCGAAGAAAGCTTGGTAGCTGAAAAATAATGATTAAATGCCAGCATCAAAGTGGCTCAGAAAATTATGCAAGAGCCCTATGAAGTTTGTATGTTGTCATCCTGTTTGGTTTTTTTACAGTACGCAGTGCCTAATTATAACAGGAAAAAGTGTTGTTTTCAAGATTATGCAAAGATGAGAAACCAGCGGCACTGTGACAAGCACTCTTCTAAAGTGGCAAGCTGTAGTTGCCAGGTACTACACAGTGCTCTGGAGAGGACTAGGAAAATATAACTAAGGGTAAAAAGATCTATTAGTAAGAGTAAATGGAGAAGGTAAGAAAGATGTCACTGTTGATATTACTCTAGATGTGAAGGACAGATGAACACCCTAGTCAGTCTTGTCAAATAGCAAGACAAAAGCTACAAAAGAGAGTTTTATAGTGAAGTTATTTTGGATGTAGTATACAGCACAAGTATAGAAATGTGATTAAGTGTAAGTGGGGTTTTTCACCTCCCACAGCTTTATTTGCACTTTTCTTAACAGGAAGGCAATACTTTGGGGACTTTGTGATGTGAACTGACTTCTTAGTGCATTTCATGAATTGTTCTGTGTGGTATTTGAGACCAGTGATGTCTTAGGAGCTGAATTTTCAGGGTGTAAAACAGTTAACATGAATGAGGACTGTCAGACTGGGGGAGGGAACTGTTTTTGTGAAAACAAAGCTGAAGAATGTGCTTTCTAGGTCTTGAAGGCCATGTTATCGTAGAAGTGTAGATTTGTTACAGGAAAGTCTAAGTGTACTTCTTACAAAGACCTGTGTCATTTAGGATGGACTGAATGAACTTCAAGTAAATAATTTTCACAGTGGGACTGGTGTTTCACTGAAGCCTACAGAGGACTTTTGGTGGCTTCTAGCACCTGAAACTGTTCCTCTGCATTTGTGCAGCAGCTGAAGTGCTCCAGTGCCAGTGGGATTCCACATCCCTCAAGCATCTGTTCCTTCCTGGCTGGCCAAAGTCTTTCAGAAGGCACTAAGGTTTCTTTAAGGTGTCACTTTATGCCACCTGTTTCTTCAGTTTAAAGACACTGAAAACTCTTATGTCAATGGAAACCTTTGTTTTGTTTTTTTTTTCATCTCTCAGTTCTTCTGATTTTTCTTTTTTTGGGGGGCAAGTATATTAACTTAAATACAAAAAATTCATATATTATAAGCTCAGGGAGTAATTGAATATGCACCACTGAGAATCCTGACAACAGGGTTGCCAGTAAGAAAGAAAATGTTATTTTGTGACTCTATCTTGCAAGTAAATTTTTTGGCAAAATTCTAGATAATTTCAAGACCAAAACCCACTACTTACACATACTCATGTACTTGATAGATATCTAGCCTTTTTAAATTGTTTGGTTCTATGACTTTTTAATTCTAATTTTAGCACAGAGAAGTTTGCATTTTGAAGGATCATTTTCAGTTTACTTGTACTCTAAAAAACAGACAATATGTTAAGATGGTTATAAATCAGGCTTTTCCTCCTACGTTTACCTTTGGTTAGAAAGCTAATGGCAGAGTTCTGGAGCCTTGGGGAATTATTCTGGTACTGTACGGACAGTTCTAGCAGCAAACACTAAGTAACAGACACACCAGTTAAATTTTCTTCTTGAATTTACATCATAACTATTTTTCTTTTGGTGTAAAGTAAATCCTGCCATTAACAAACATCACAAAAAAACTTTGTACCCAGGCACAGTATATTGCAAAAGTACAGACTGGTGTAGGTATCATGCTACAGTTGTGAATTTTGCAAAATTAGATACAATTTGTTAATATAACAGTACTTCTTGCAAAAAACATTATTGGTTCAGTTGGTACAGTAAGCCACAGTATTGTAATGTCCTAGCAACACAGCTTAATGAGAACTCAGACTTTCAGGAGACTTAGCTAGAACTCAGTTTCCTTTCTGTTTTCTTATCTTGTGTTTTTTGCTATCTGGTCAAATGACAAATGACACTTCAGCTTCCTGCTTTATTCACAGCAGTTGTCAAGCACACCAGCTTTGCTTATAGCTGCTTTTGACCACAGCTTTCAGTCTAACCCTATCTCCCACACCCTCCCCAATTATTCACTGAACATTTTACTCTCAGTGTTGTCAAGCAACCTAGCTCTTCCTCAGATTTCCTATTCTTACAAGAGGCACTGTCAAGAGCTTTGCTGTGGTAGCGCTACAGCCAGGAGAGGTGGTAGAACCAGAGCTCCAAATGTGCTCGACAGTATGAGATGTCACTATGAAAAGGCGCCACTAAGTTTTAAACTAACAGAAGGAAAAACAGAAAATGGGTAAAGGCAGCAATATGGCAGAAAACAAATTAGAGTGATGGTCACCCAGGACTTGGCATTGCTGTGAAAAAGGTTGCAGGTCTTGTCTCTGTAACAGCTGTTCTGTGTAAGGAAGAGTAGCTAACTACCCTGTTTTTCTAATCAAAAGATTTCTTCACTTATAGGCACCAAATTTTATCGAAGTATTAGCCACGATGGTGTCAGAGAAAAACAAAGAGAACAACTGAAAGAAAATGTGAACTGTGGAGAAATACTGAAGGAAGCGGTTGCATTTTGGTAAGAAAACACAAGACTGACTGAAGGATGTAAGTGTTCTGAAATATAGAGGATTTTTAGGAAGTGATAATCCAGCTTTTTTTTCCCCACACAGGGGCAGAAGCAGGCCAAGCTTCTTCCCTCTTTTTCTAACATCTGAAAAGTTAGTTAGTCACTGCGGGAGGCTATCCTAGGAAGTGTGAAATCTCCTTCAGTAGATGAGGAGAAAAAAACAAACTAGTCCTATTTTGGAGCAAAGTAAAATGACTTTAAGAGCAGATTCACAACAGCCACAGCTTAGTTTGGTGTAGTTAAGATTTCAGTGATAACGCCTAGAGGCTCAGCCTGGCTGAGCGACTGCCTCAACCACTGAAGCCCCACCGCTTTGGGGCATCACTGTCATTTTACATTCCCAGGCCTCTCATCACAAACTACACAGAACTTGGAGCAGTTCTCAGTCTTTCTTTCCTCTGAAACAAAAAGCCCCTGTTATCACAAACTGTCCACAGCATGAATTCGAGTGGCTTCAAATTCTGTCACTGCTACAAGCACAGCCAATGTGAGAAAGAGCTGCAGGTGAGAAATGAGACCAGGCTTGCCCGCTGTGGTTTTCACCAGGCGGGGTTACAGCAGCTTCCAGGAAAGCGCTCCTCCGCACTCACCAGAAGCCCCAGCTCCACTCTGGATGCACAAAAACTATTATGCCAGGTAGTATCTTCAGTTCACCAAGAAAGACTCTGCTCCTATCTGTCATGGAGGCAACACCCCTTCCAGTTCTTCTCTACTCAAACAAGAGCCTCTCAGACATCAGGCAGTCTAGAAATTTCTATCAGTGAGCAGCGGTGAAGAAACCCAGGTGTTGCACTCTCTCTGCATCCCCCTGGCCCATAAACTGAAATACACACGGACTTCATCACAGTTAATACCATCAGCTCGTATTTCTGACCACTCCTCAGTCAGCTGAGACAGCAGCCTGGCTATGCAGGTTCGTGTAAGCCAAAAATACTTGCTGAATTTGTTATGCCAGAAACACTTGTTAGGAAATGCTTGCTCAGAGTTTACAGCTAAATTTGGCCCATGGAGATATATTGTTATGTGATCCCAGCATACACGGTAAAGATTCGATGCTGTGTGGTACAAGTCATGGTGAGGCTCATGGTGCAGCTTCTGTAGTGGCTGACAAGGACATCTCCCACCACCTTCCAGGTATTTACACAGCATCCATCAGGACGTAGCCCAGGCTGTGATCTGCAAGTCCTGTTTTGTCTTTGCCAGAGCCTTGAATTTTTGTCCTGGATTAGCAGACCAGTGCCGGAGCAAAGCATGTATATGTATGCATACAAGACACAATGTGAAGTTCCTGTGTCTGGCCACTGAATCATATTTGTGGTTTAGTGACAGACCGGACCACATTTACAGCCTCTCTCTTCTTTCTCCCTCCCAGACCTCTTTCTGTGATATATTTATATGATTTCTGCTTTTAAACTAAGCTCCTATTCTCAGGTCCACTTGAATACTACAGATAGGTAAGATAAGATAAAAGGAACATAATAATTCCTGGATGTCCTCTTCTATCGAACACTGTCAGGGAGCTGTTTAAACTGCATTGCCTTGATGTATCCTTTAAATTCTCAACTCTGCCAAAGCTGCGTTTGCATCATGCACAGTGCATAGTGAAAGACTGGAAAGTTTTCTGTGTCTGAATTTTCTGTTTTACAGTTAGAACTTCTGCCTGGGAATGTCACTTCTTTGTTTGAATAAAGAAAAGGAAACCTTAAAATGAACTAAAAATCCACCACTACACAAGTTCTCCCTCTTCATCTCATGAAGTTTTCCAAGGGGAGAGATTTCCAAAATAATGATCTTAGATCAACCACAGCAAAGCTCTAATCTTAACACATCAAGCATGTCATTGCCCCTGCCTCCAGCCAACAGAAACACATCAGATATGGGACCATGCTTATGAACAAATGCACAAAGTAGATCACCAGACTAGTGACACAGGAAATTTCTTCTCTTCCTAACAGGAACTTACCATGATGGTTGCAAAATTTGAGCTGTTGCTAAATTTTTAACAAAAATGGCCATGCAGTTGCAAGCCACTAAGAAAAGCCATGGTCCCAGGTTCTGACTCGGTGCTGTGGTTGAGGGGACAGAAGCAGAAGGTGCTTTGTCCTGGAAAGCACAACAGAAGTGTTTCTAAAGAGGAATGGAGACAATACTTGGGTTTGTAGTAGGGAGTTGGTGGATAGTTGCACAAACAAAGTAAGGAAAGCAAACCTTCCTCAGCAGAGAAAGCTATGGAGCCCATTGTGCTCTCTCTTAAAATGAAGTTGGTGGTTTCACCTTCATTTTTCTGTATCCGGAGCAGAAACTAATTCTTTAAGAAACAGGTAAAGGTGTTGCCTGCCTTAGACACAAAAGCAGCAATTCATCACCATCTAGTGCTGCTTGAGGTGCTGTAGTTATTCTGACTGAGCTCCATGTGCCACTCCAAAAGGTCATGGGTCTGCCCATGCCAGTCCATTGTCACACCTGCCAGCCCCATGTGGCTGTCTCAGATGTCCTAGGATGCCTACTATGGCACTAGGAACTCTTTTAGGCACCCGAATCCACACTCAGAGAATTTTAGAGGTGATTCAGTTCAGTGGTTTTCAGACTTAGAAACTAGGAAGGCTGACCAGAACATCATCAATAGTAGTATCCAGAGTTGGGTACCATGCTCAAAATTTGTCATTTTCACCAGTGTAAGCGCCATTGCTCTGATACTATGTGACCTCAGTAACTCTCAGACCACAGAATAAGGAAGGAGATTACATCTATTAGTAATCATGGCTGATAGTATCTTTCACTACATTTAGTTATTTATTACTGAATCTACTAATCTTTGGTGCCTGTTCCAGCCCCTTTTATTTATGCTAAGGCCTTCTCCCACTTCTAACCTTTCTGCTGTCCTCATTTCATTTTATTTAATAGCTTTTTCTATTTTGCATACTGAAGTGTTTTATAACAGGCTAACTCCTTTCTCCCTTTAAGCTGCTTTTTTTCCTTTTCAAATCTTCTTTCTCAGTATTCTCAAGCTCCTGTCTGTTTGTCCCCTTCTTTTTTTTAGTCCTACAAATATTAAAAAAATGAATATTTTCTTCATTAATTTTCTGATAATCCTTACCTGTTATACCACTACAATATTAGCACTTCCCTCAACTGTAGCTCCCTGATTGGTATTCCAAAATTTCTCATCCCATTGAGTCTCTTGAAATTGTTGCAAGGCCTCTGATAAATTCACTGTCATTCAAGTCCCTTGATTTAAACTCTCCTTTATGTCCCAAATCCACTTAAGCATTTTTTCACTTTTTTTTTTTTGAGGTCCATTACTTCTTCCTTTTCAATGTTTTTTTTCAATATCCTTCCTGGCACACCATTGTCTCGCTCCTTGTTCCATTTCCCCAGTTCCCCCAGTTGTTGCTCCTGCTGCCCCATGTAGAATCCCCTCTCCAGCTTTGTCTTCCTGCCACTGGCGCATCTTCTCCATCCAAACCCTGCTCTCTGCTTCCCCTTGCCTGATACCCTTTGCCTGGGTCTCAGTGTGTCCTGGTTTGAGCAACACATGATGAATTTCTCTTCTAATGCTTGGAAAAACTGCACTTTTAGAAGACTCTAGTGTCTGAATTTGTGAAAATATTTACTTTATAGCCAGCTATGGTATGAGGGTTTCAAGGTCTCACTGTTTTTGAGCTGGCCAGGTGCGGGGATGAGGAGGAGAGAGACCTGGGCACTTGACCCAAGCTGGCCAACAGGTTTATTTTATACCATGAAGGTCACACTCAGTGTAAATTTGAAAGTTTGCTGTGAAGGGCTCTCTCCCTTGATGGCAGCAATCCTGAGAACCTTGTGCCCTGGTGCCGGACCCCTGAGGCCTTCCCTTTCTCCCGAAGCCATGGCACTCGCAACATCCGACATTTGCTGTCCACTGCTGGGAGTGCACAGCTTCCTACTGACATAATTGGCTGAGTATAATCCTTCTATATTTTATATTGCTATCAGGATCAATAGTTCTTTAATAATATTAATGTTAATTATCTAGTCTTATCCTATTAAATCTATTTATATTTCAGCCCTTGTATTTCCTTGCTTTCCCCGATTCCTCTTCCTGGGTGTGGAGGGGTCATCGTGTGGTAGAACAATTGTCTAAATAACAATAAATAGTTGTGGGTTTCTCAAACCATAACACAATATCATCTAAAACCTCACCATATCTTTCCCAGAGCTAGCTCAACACTCCTGAAGAGTGCTGATGAAACAGAAGTGTGCTGATTTAAGGACCAACGCCAACAGTCCATCTGACATTGGCAGCAAAAGGAAAAGGCTGGCAAACTTGCTGTTCCTGGTGTTACCTGAGGAGGAAGGTGGTCAAGGCTGCAGATGGTGACTGTTGCTGAAAGAAGCCCCCAGCCCCCACTTCTCCTCAAGCACTTTCTCCTTCTCAAGGTTTGAGTTTTTTTGTCACCAGAGAAGCATTCTACTAAGCAGTCAGTGGGCAACGTGTGGCTGCCATTTCCTTTGAAGTAACTTTTAGATTCAGATCTGAAATTAGAACCTGGAACTTCTAGATTCAGTACTGAAATTACTGTCTTCTGTTTCTGCACCTAGCTAATGGGGTCTCTAGGGAAAATTGTGAAGAATATGTAGTTATTACCTTCCTGAAAAATGGATTTGCAGTTGTTTCCTATCTGCTTTCCTTTCGGTGCAGAGGAGAGAGAACCTGCCTGAAGCAGGGCAGGGCTGAGCAGCTGCTGCTCTTCCTTTGCAGAGCCGGGCTTCTGAAAAAGCCATTCCCCTCACAATACCTCATGGAAATCTTTTATTTATAAGATGTGTAGACAAAGGCCCCAAACAGTTTTAACCTATAGGAAAATACAGGTGTATTTGATAACAAGAAGAAACTTTGCCACATGCTCTTAAGGACACTTGCAAGGCGAGGAGGAGTGTTCGGTCTAGTGGCAGGTGTCCCTGCCCATGGCAGGGGGGTCAGAACTCGATAATCTTAAGGTCTCTTCCAACCTTAACCATTTTATGATCTATTTTCCCCCCCACTCTCACCATCCCTTTGGGGAAGGGAACTTGTTTTATTGGTAATCTGTGGTCACTGCAGCACAGACCTCAGCTTTAGTTTCAGCTTGGTTTTACCATTTCTAGGTTTCTCTCTCAGGGGAATCTTTTTTTCTAACTCCCTAAATTTCTTTGATACGAAGCTGTACCTTTTTGCTTTATTCCTGAACTAACTAAGATGCCATCTGGAAATGTTCTTTGTGTCATGCATGATTAACTTGCAGTTAAACACACCAATGTTAATGTAAGATTTTTGTATGTATTAAGTTGTCAGAGCAAGAAACGTGAAAGTAACAGCTGCACGTACCGCATAGCTGTCCGTTCTTACTAGTGTGCAGTCAGTATTTACCTCTTTTTTTTCCACAGTATGTTTTTTCCACTCTGTGGTCAAGATGCCAGTGGTCACTGTATCTCACATTTGGTTTCTCTGTTAAAATCCTTGTGTAGTTCTACAGCTTATTTTGATGAACTCTGTTTAAACAGAGAATTGCCAAGTCTTTTCTGGAACTTTCCATGGCTTCATGACTGAGGCTTACACAAACTCTCAGTTCTGTTTCAAGACAACTTTTGGATTAGAATTGCATCTTAAAGCATTGCTTAGCACCTGACATGGCTGATGAACAAAGTGATGCACACCTCTCAAATTAGCTGATCCATACTGATCCACTTGCTACAGAAAACAACTTTTTTGTCCTCCACTGATCGGGGCGTGGGGGGAGGGCACTCCTGTGAAGGATCTGGGAGTCAGAATGATGGGAGCAGTTCGAAACATCACACTCATTTTCTTTTCTCAAATTCATCTATTGATTTTGAACAAGAAAGACAAGAGTTCCAATAGATAATGTCCTCCTCACTCTATACAGTCCTGATTTAATCCTGTAGCATAGCCCAACCTATGGCTTTACAGAGGTAGATGACACACAGAAAAATAATAAAGTCATATAATTGCCCATGCCCACTGTCACACCTGATCCTTTATCTTGGTTCATTTGCAAAAAGGGAGAACTGACACATTACCAGCAGCGTGATTTAAGTCTGGCATATCTGCTGAGTATTTGCCATCAAAAGTTACTTGGAGTTTTGTGAAATTGGGGTGGATTTGTGCAAAAGATGGGGGAAATATCAAAATGTCATCTTTTGGCATTCCCTTGTCTTCCGTGTGGATCACCAGCAAGGTGAATCCCGGAACTGCACCACAGAGGTTCAATGTCACCAGTACTAATGAGGTAAGTGGCAGCAGTGGTGCTGGAGGTTACTGTCTTAAATGGAAATTGCAGGGGTCATTATCTTGGTGTGAGGGGTCACTACCTTGGTGTGAGGGGTCACCAGCATGGTTTGGCAACAGGGAAACCATAACCCATCACGAGGACTTCATAGTTCAGAAAGAGTTGGCCCTGGGTGTCAGAGCTGGGAGGTGAATGTGCAAACAGCTTATTTCGAAATCAGGAAGACCTTTACCAGTGCCAACACTCATGTATCTGGACTCCATTTGGACCCCAAGAGCAGGCTGTATTGCAGGGATGCCAGGTCCTTCTCCCCTCCTTTGAGGACTCTGTCTCTCCTGCCATTCTTGCCGTCTGAATCACTGCTTTCCCCACATCTTCAGGTCCTCCTTCAATTTGTTCTCCCTCACAAACACCGTCCAGCCTGGTTCTTACCTTCTGCTTCTCCAGGTCTGTGTGCTCCTCCCCTGTCCTTGGCTTCCAGCGCATCTGCCATGGAGCTGGGCAGCATTTCCTCGATCAGGGAGCAGCAGTTCTACATGTGGCTGTATCCTGTCCTTGTTGAATTGACAGCAGCTTCCCAGGGGTGGCAGAAGGCACTGTCTGATCCCATTCTCCTTCCTGCCATGTTTCCTAAATCATGGCACAGAGATAGCAGGACTTCTTCATAAAATAGCTATACTTTAAAAATAAGAAGTGGGGGGAGGATGCTCTGTTTTGAAAAATCTTAGTCTCAAATGTTGTTGACCAACTTTCACCAAAACTTGAGAAATCAAGTTAAAAAAAAAAAAAAAAAACAACAAAACCCAAACAACTGCGTTAGAAGGCAAGTCTGGCAAGGAAAGGAATCAAACCAAGCAGCATTTCTCAAAACTATGAGCAAGAAGCCTATCTGCAGGGCTTTGAGGAACTTTAAACATAAAAGTTGACTTAAAAATATAATTATACTTGCACATCAACTTAGCTATTGCATAGCTTCAAAGCTATTGCACAACTCAAATGTCAATTCTGTTGATATAATGTGACAAAAGACTCTTCCCTTCTCATGTGGACTGTGACCAGTGCAGACAAACCATTTCCCATTTCCTGCCTTCACTGCATTCATAAGCTGTAAGCACCGGCTGAGAGCCGACTTCATGACGGACAGGTCAGTGATAACAACACAGATGAACTCGTGTATGTATTTAGCACCTCCAATTTCGGTTGACTGCAGACAGCTGCACTTGGAATAAGTCTTCTTTTAGTGCCAGGTTTCTGACTTTCTCTGGAATTGGTTTGATAGGTGAGAGACTTTGTATTCTTTTGTCCATGGAGTTCCCATTTTTTCATGGAAAGATAACAAGAAGCAGCTGTGAAGAACTGCTGGGCAAGAATGGAAAGAATGGTAGCTATTTAATACGAGAGAGCGAAAGTGTGGAAGGAGCTTTGTGTCTCTGTGTTTTGTAAGTATTCTAATACTAAATTTTTAATGACTTTTCAGACAGACGCAAAGACAAGCATTCATCTTCTTTAATATTAATAGTCCTTCCCTAATATTAACAGACTTCAAGAAGGCATGTATATGTATTCAAGTAATGCTGACTGCCTTAGGCTTCCTTTACAGTGAGCGGTGAGAGTGTGGCATTTGCAAAAGACATTTTATACAACAGAGGATAGATGAGCTGTAATCTGCTGGTGCTGGTCTCTCTCTGCAGACAATAAGGAGAGCCCAGAGAAAATAGTTTAACCTGCCAAAACACGGTAAGAACCTTACTCAAAGTTAGTGCCTCTCTAATGATGAGCAAATAGCATTTTAGCACTGTTGAAACAGTAAAAAGTCTCACGGTAGGTTACAAAACAGTTCCTCTTCACAGGCTTACTATGTGATGAAAGCTTTGCCTTGTGTTTCAAAAGAATTTTGTCTGATGTAAAAACATAAGCTGAGACAGAAAGTTATAATGTCCTGTTTGAACTCATATGGCAAGCCCATGAACAAGAGGGGGAAAGAAAATTGCTACTTCTAGTCCTTAACTTTAATTACTGTAATTAAAATTTTATTATTTTCTTTTCCTGTAGGGAATAGCACTTCTATTTCCCTTTCAAAAAGCCTGTTTTACACTTTTCATATATAATTGATTTGTTCCTGATGCATTCAAAGTTTATAAATTAGTAACTCTGAGTCTCTCTTTGTTTGACCCTGTGATGTTTTACACTCTCCTTGAGGATGTGTTTGAGTGTGACATGAAAAAATTTTAACACGTCTAATTAATTAAAAAAATCAGAAAATGTTTTTACAAATAATCAAAAATGCATTTCTTTTGAAACAAATCAAAGGAGAAGGGAGAAAAAGGGAGAGGGAAACGGACTACTATGGGGTTGGTGGGTAGAAGAAAGGAGGTCCATGAAATGACAGAGTAAGGAGAAGAGAAATGGCAAGTGGGGGGGACAAACAGAGCCCTCGGGAAGGGAGCTGCAGGAACCTGCTTTCGGCATGGTGTGGAAGGAGACAATGTAGAGGGTGCAGGGAAGGCAGGGACCGTGGGAGGGAAAGGGCACGCATATCCTGTCAGAAGGGACAAACGGGGATCCTGGCAGAATGACAATATCAGTCCCTGACGTGGGAAGATGGCTGTTGCCATCTCATGCAGTAGAGGCAGACGAGAAAGTGAAGGGCTGCTTATATGTCTGCAATGAGTTTGAACTACTGATGGAACAGAGAGCAAGTCTACACAGTACGTTGTGGCAGGTGCAAGCTGAGGTAAAGGTTAAGCCTGGTGCCACACTAACACAGTTGCTTTTTCTTTCTTTTTCTTTATCCTTGTTTGTTTTGTTTTTTTTTTTAAGGACAAAACAGATCTACTTTGCGATAGCTTGCAGACATGCTTCTGTCAACAGTGTTCTGGGCAGGCATATGAAAAAAGCATGGGACTTCCAGCTAGCCACTCTGGGGTTTCAGTGTTAAAAAAATGTTAAAAACTTTACTGTTTAGTGTATTTGACTTTAACTTGGGCATTAACCAATGTAACAGTTAAACTGTAGTGGTGCCAGCAATGGTATAAGAGACACTGGCTAGCAGAGGTGAAAGCAAAGGTAACATCTTCAGATAGCAAATGGATGGTATTGGCTCAGAATTACCTCAGAGACTGGACTGTCTGTCAGTGGTTGCCTAGGCAGAGGAAAGCTGTCCTAAAGCTGGAGGCAACCAACACTGAAACTCTCAGTGCTGCTTCAAGACAACTTTTGGATTAGAATTGCATCTTAAAGCATTGCTTAGCACCTGACACAGTTGATGCACACCTCTCTAATTAGCTGATCTATGGGCAGAGATACTGAGCCACTTGCTACAGAAAACAACTTTTTTTGTCCTCTACTGATCGGGGCATGGGGAGAGGGGACTCCCATGGAGGATCCGGCAGTCAGAACGATGGGACCAGTTCAAAAGCATCTCTTCTCTAGTCGGGCATGGTGCACAGCTCTGCTGATACATCTTCCTCCCCAACATACTGTCGCTTTCATCCAAAGCTGTCCCAGGTCTCTGACAGTGCCTCAGTCCAGACCTACGGCTATTGCTACTGTTCTTATGGCTCAACATGTCATTCTACCAAAAAAAGCTCCTCTCACTCTGCTTTCCTGCCACTGCACCTCCCCTGTGCCCAGACCAGGCACTTTATTAATTTGTACCATATGCAGCTGTTGGTAAGCATTTAGCAGTTGATGTTGAAACAGAAGTCCCCATTTTAATGGCATTTTCATGTTTAGTCAGTAAAAATTACAGTAGCCAAATAATATCCCGGCAGTAAGCTTTCAAAGTTTGGATAACAGGTAAATAACAAGTTTCAAAAATTATCATTTTCTGGTAGGCTTTTTTTTTTCTCACTTCTATGTTTATGTTTAAAGAATGAATACCCACATTTATAAAATACTCTTAAGCCAGGAACATGTGAATTTCCACAGACATCTCAAGGAGGAAAAAAAACAGAAGATGTATCCCCATGATGCGAGACTCTGCATCAGAGTAAATCTATTAACTGGAAGTCTTATCCTTATCGTAGTCCATAGTAACTTTTTTTTGCAGAACAAAGTAGTTTATTTCCAGAGTAACCGTTTACGCGCAAGTCCCCTAAGCTAGGTTTTCACCCTAAGATTCTGCCTCTCATGACAGATCAATTCACGTAGCTACAGCTGAAATCCTTTTGATGAACATGCGTACCAGTTAAAAGATCTTGTTTTCAAACGCTGCTTCACCCCAACCTTCTTCATGCTTGAAATATCTTTGCAGCTTTACTGCCTTGTTGGATCATGGTTGTGATCTCCAGTTCATCTTCTGAATAGCTGCCATTGCAGTGTTCGATAAAGCTTTTATTTCTGTTGACAAAATATATCCAAAGCCATCAGTAGCCTTAGTGTTCAAATGTCTGCATATTATTAAAAATAATAATAATTAACCCCTGGGAAACACAAAGGAAGAACGATTTTCTTAGAAGTAGGACCTGTGCAATCACTTTCTAGGTGCTGGTGACTGGAGGCCATTTTCTGCTAACATCTCTCCAAGAATTCAGCAGCCGCCTTGTGATACAACTGCAAAATGAAGTTTAGGGAGGTATCACACATGAGGAGGATGAGAAAATAGATAAGAGGATGGGATGTCTGTGGAATCAAATTACTCTTATATAAAGGTCTGTGTTAGGTTTAGTTCATAAGTTCTTTTAAAACCCTAGAGTAATCTTATATTTCAAGATACAAAACATTCTCTCATTTTGCAAACTCTAGGCTCTCTTCTGTTTTGCTTTTCTGTCTCTGTCTCATTCAATTTTACTGCACAGCCTCTCATGTCTTTAATACTACCTGCTGTTTGCAGACATTTCGAGGCTCACAACTTGTTAAAAATGTCGTGTCTCTTCCTCCCACCACAGTGTCTACTTTCGGCTGTGGAGCTTAGAGACTCAGCCCACTGTTAAGTCCCTAATATCATATGTGCTCTTCAGTATATGTCCAGTATCATATATATCTCTAGCTGTACTCCAGTCAAATCAAATGTACTCTAGGTTCAAGTAGCCTGGTACACAATCACATCTGGAATACCTGAAGGTACAGACAGCTCAAGGGGTCAACATGTGGGGCAGCATGGAGGGAATAAGAGTATGAATTTGTGGTGCCGCAATTACTTGAGGGCTCCCACAAGGAAAGCAGATTACATGAAAAACATTCTGCAACTTCACATTCCTGTGTATGCTGTGGCAACCTCCTCACCTCTTCTGTTTTTCAGAGGAATGCCAGTAGATCTCGTATGAAAGGTGAACTGCAAGTTTTCTACAGAATCATTCTTTACCACTACTTAGATTAATATGGTTTTCTTTCTCTCTCTCTCTCCCCCCTCATATCCCTCCCAAATTCTATCAATATGATAGATAAGATTCACAAAGAGAATCTTTCAAAGCATCACTCCATGCCAATGTGCTTGCTCCCACACAGCATTGCAGTCTTGTGTCATACCCCAGGTAAATCTTTCCTCCTTGTTCTCAGCTGTAGATCGGCCTTTTGAAAGGTGGCTGCTTCTCTTACAGATGTGGTAATCAGTTGGAAGCCAGCCCGTTTTCCCCTTGAGTATGACTTCAGGGAAAGATGGGCACCTCAATTTTGTCTTTGTAGCTATTTAAGGCTTCCTTATAGCTCCATTTTTGAAGGAGGGGCACACGTTAGCACTGTCCTTCCATTGTGAAAATGTTGTCTGATGATTAGTCCAACCCAACGTAAAGGCTGAGAGTCAACCCAGCCACGGCTCTCCTTCTCCTCCCTGCTGATGGAGATACCGCAGTTCTCAATGATGCATGTGCTGGTGCTTTGCCTGCAGTTTATTCCCATGTTGACATTTGCACAAAGTGGTGACTACTGCCGTGGAGCAATTCTGCTGCTGGGGAGCAAGGACTTAGGCATCCTAGGGAAGCAAGGACTCCTCTCTTACTTGGCACTTGCAGCGGAGTTCCAGGCTCTATTTTGTGTTTTATTGCCTCAGAACAAGTAACACAAATTCTCCGTGACATCCAGCCCTTTCTGGATGTATAAACCTGAATCATTTTCATTGCTTTGACTTACCAGATCTATTTCATTGGAGCTGTAGTAGTACAAAACACAGCATAGGAAATGAACCCAAGAAGGTGGAGGAAAGCTGAGGCAGTGAGCCGATGTGGAGGTGAGCTAGCTGGATAAGCTTTATCAAGGTCTACGCTCAGCAAAGCGCAGTGACTGCAGATTGAACAGAGCACACTTAGCTACATTTACCACACCTGCAGGGCAAGAGAGAGCACCATAAATTTGGTCCCAAATCAGAGAGATCTGCATAGAGATGAATAGGGGTTTAGGTCTGAATTAGCAAGGTATGATAAACTACTATTTGGGTTTCTGAGGCTTAAGGAAAGAACATGCATGACTAATTTTGGTTAACAGAAGATTAAACATATGACTTAGAGAATCTCAACTATTTTGAAGGCTCCAATATGTGAATCAAATGGAAAAGTGAATGCGCGTATATATAATTGACATTATTTAGCATCAGTTCCTTTGTTTTTAATCTTTCCTTGTATTGCTGTTTGCTTTAAGATACAAGCAAACCCAAAACCTGTCTGTCAAGATCAGTTGTAGCAGTCTAAGCAAGTTGCAGTGGTCTGACAGTTGATGAAAAGCATAATGTATACAATAATGTTTTTCACAGCTTTGAAAAATTCATCTACACTTACCGTATCTTCAGGGAAGACCAAGGATATTTTAGAATACAGGTAAGTAACTCTCATTTCATCTGTAGGGATTGCACTAAAGACCACTGTCCTGATTAAAAAGAATTAATACACATGAACACATTACCTTAGAAAATATTTCCAAGCTTGCTTTCTTCTCTACTCAATTCTTGAATTTTTAATGTTATACTTATTACATATGAGCTCAGAAGTAGCTATTATCTTTGTAGAAATCCCTTATAACCTAAGCGGATCTGTTATTTGTTGACCAGCTTCTTTCTGATTTGACCATTTCTTTTTCATAGCATTGAAGAAAAAAATCTATCACTTTCAATACTTGCTCCTGTTCCAAATTAGCTTTTTTTTTTTTTTTAATTTGAAAGCTCTGCCATTGAACCCACCATCTTGTACAGGTTTTTGAATATTGGAAGGCTCTTTTTGATTTAAAGAGACGTATCTACAATTCTTTGTGATTCTGGCCCACCTGAAGTGATGCTCCCACATAACGCTGCTCATTGATGCAGTCTGCAGCTTACTCAAGCAATCAAATCCCTAGGCAAGGTGAGAGGACACTTAAAAAGCTGGCTCACTCCTCTGCTTGTAGTAGGACAGCCAACAGGACTGCTAACAATTAAGTAGCATTTAAGTAGAATGAGGAGCTCACTCCATAAAGGACACACCAAGCTCTCATACGCTGGTAATTTCTTGCTTATTAGTAGTTTGGGCTGAGTACAAAAGACACAATTTGTCATGAAGAATTGAATGGTTTGTTGACAAAAAATAGTCTGTTTTGGATTATAGCCACTCTTCTGGGTTTTGTTGTCATGCCTATCAGCAGATAATAACACTTTTACTTTCTTAAAACCAAATTTTCCTTACAAGTTTTTGCCAAGAATGTGAAAGAAGAGTTCTGTTCTTCAAATTTTTAAGTCAGATTGTTTTGGGTCTCTAAAATAATATACTGAAATAATATATTGATGGAAGGGAGATTGTTTAGTTTTTTTTAAGGGCCAGATTCGTCCATGTACTTTCTAGAATGTGGTAGGTTGACTCCAGCCAGCAGCTAAGCACCCACACAGCTCTCCCTCACTCCCCCACTTTGTGGGACCAGGTAGGTGGGAGAGACCATGAAAAGCAAAAATGAGGAAACTCCTGGTTCAATATAAAAAGCGGTTTAATAGGTGAAGCAAAGTTATGCATGCAAGCATAGCAAAGAAGGAGTTTAGTCACTACTTTTCATTGGGAGGCAGATGTTTAGCCACCTCCAGGAAAGCAGGGCCTCAGTGCACCTCATGGTTACTTGGGAAGACAAGAGCCATAACCACAAACATCCTCACTTTCCTCAGCTTTTATTGCTGAGCACAACATCATATGGGATGGGATATCTCTTTGGTCAATTCAGGTCTGTTGTCCTGGCCGTGTCTCCTGCCAGCATCTTGCGCACCCCCAGCCTACTCGCTGGGGGGGCAAAGCAGGAAAAAGAGACAATCTCAAGGCTATGCAAGCACTGTTCAGCAACAGCCAAAGCAGGGGTGTGTTATCAACGCTGTTTTGGTCACAAATTCAAAATACAGTACTATACTGGCTGCTATGAAGAAAGTTGTCACCATCCCAGCCAGACGCAGTACACAGAGGCAGTGGCATGCAGTCCATACAGGGCTGAGGGGAAGATAAGGGATGCAGAAAAACGAAGAAAATAAAGACATGTTCTTTGTTAGATAGCAAATGAAGTGAAACCAAAGCCCCATTCACTTTTAATGACTGGTAGTAGAATCCTTGCTGTGATTAGAGCTGATTAATGTGTTCATTGTCTGTCACTGTCCTGAAGACACCAGTGCTGCAAAGCGTACCCATCACTGGGGGGCTGTGCTGTGGAAGCAGTTCAGTCCAGCTGTACGAAGCCGCACGTTAAAAAGCAGTTTGTGACAACACCGTTCCCCCGTTTAGGAGTGCCATCCTCCATGCTTGGCCTCAGAAGTCCCCACTGCAAGTCACAAATCTGAGCTAGATAAAAAAACTCCTGCCTAAAAGTGAAAGCTGGTGCTGGGGACTTTCATATGGATCCTCAGACGTGTCCACTGCCTCTGCAGATCTCCTTTGCTTGACAATGCTCATATTTTGTAAAACGTTTGGCTTGTGCTTGTCACACAGTTGTTTAAATCCAACATTTTAAGTGAGAACTAAATAAGTTGTCCCTAAATTTGTGCTCTAACAACAGAGGGAAGTCTCTAATGCTGTCACCATTGACACTCTGCTGTAGTGGATTGCTGCAGCACACATCTGAGCCAATATTTTACCCTGATGTTCTTTTTTTTTTAAACAAAAAGATGGTGAGGGAGGTTACACTTGGTGCCATAACCACACCACCAAACAGGTGTCCCTAGTGTTTTAAGGATAGCACAATATTCTGTCACCAAATCTGTTTACAAAACAACTCCTTGGTAAACGAGAAACAACCTATCATTCCTTTCATTTAGGTAATCCTATGTGAAGAGCAATTGCAAACAAACTTTATTTTCCTTTCCTTGCAGACTTCTGAAGGTGTTCCAGAGAGGATCTTCAGAACATTGAAGGACCTAATATACACTTATGAAAAGCCAAATCAAGGACTAGTAACAAACCTTCGCTACCCAGTAGGGAAACCCAAGGCCTCACAAAGCCAGAGGTTCAAGTCAGGAAAGGACAACATTTATGATGGTGAGAAATTTAGCTCTGCCTTTGTGGGTTTTGTTTGGTTCTTTTTTAAGACGGCTGCATTGACAGGTCTGCAGTGAACAGTTGCTATGCGTCCTCTGAGACCAGCTTGCACGGACAGAAGTTCAACATCCTTCCTTCTCTCTTATGTTCACTGGAAAAGGGTTATTCCCAGCTCACAGGTTACATACCCTCACACATGACAAGTTAACAAGTTAGAATTGCAAGAGGTACGGAAGGCAAGGCATGATGGTGCCCACAGGTCTTGGTGCTTCTAGGCTAGGGAAGGCTGAGGACCAGTTTTACTCAATGTGGTGCTGCCAAGCCCCTGCACTGCACTGGCAGTTGAGGCTGTCCTTCGTCTTCATTGTCCAAGTTGAAAACTATTTTTATACCAAATTCCAACTCAGTTTTTTTTGAGATGCTAGAAATAAAAAAAGGAGGGGTAAAAGAAAAAAAAGAAAGGGAAAAAAAAAAAGAAAAGCCAGCCAGCTTGTTGTTTGTTGAGATTTGTATTAAAACATGACTAATTTTTTAAGTTAGTATGCTGAAAATAAGAAGCATATAGCCTCGTGCTCAGAACCACAGCTTTGGAACCAGAGAGTTCGGCCTTCTGGTTGATCTCTGCTAACTTATGCTCACAAGTCCCAGGTATTGGACAAGGATACAATGTTTCTACCTGACAGAAATATTATGCAAATGGATAGGATAAATATGGAGGTTTTCACAAAGTGGTAGACCCTGTTTTATAGTCCAATGTCACCTTTATGTCCTTGCTTTGGGGAGGATGAATAGAGATACTGTTGGTAACTTGCCAGCACTCCTCACGCGCTTTTGAAGGCACTTTTCACATCTGCTGTACCCATCGGGTCACAGGCTGCAAAACAAGCCGGACGTTCTTCTAGGTCTAAGAAAGACTGTGTTGTGCTATAGTCACAGCTACCCACAGCTGTTGATCTGATTTACTAAGCAGGGCTGATCTCCTATGTTTCACTGTTTCTCGGGAAGAAGGGGTCTCTCGTGGACACAACTGCCTAATACAGTAATTTGCAGCACTTGTTGGCTCAGGAAAGACAACGCAGACACCTGGAGGGCCCAGTCCGTAGGACACATGGTCTAAACATTGCCCCTGCTGTAGCAGAGAGAGTACTGAGAAAACAAACTGNGGGGGGGGGGGGCTATTTGCAAGGATGTCTTTTTTTATTATTATTATTATTATTGATTTCTTTACAGAAATCGATGACAGCGATTACATCGCTGTTTTACCCTGAATGACCCGCTGTCTCAGGCTGAAGCTGCTCTTCCAGGCTGTGCCACGGCACGTGGGATCGGCTGGGGGAGCTGCCAGCCAGGCATTCTCCGCTGTGGACCTGTACCTGTACCTCCGCCTTTTGCAGACTGTCAGAGCAGCCGTATTTTCTCCCAGTACATCCAGTACAAGCTACGACATGTTTAGCGGTAAAAGAATGAATTTTTATGAGACGTATGCATGCATGCACATATATATGGGAGGAGGAAGGGTATCTCTGTGCACATATGTGTATTTTGGTTTTTTAGTCAGTAAACTGTCCAAGATGTCTACTGCTAGAATGAATGATCTGTTAGAAAGCAGCAACATAGATACAATAAATGAATGTGCATAAAGCAGTAGTTTATGGCAGCAATGATACATGTTAATAAAAATGATACATAATAAAAATTCTGTTGGATCGTATGATGCTTAAAACCCTCCAAACTTTTGTTATTTTGTGCTCAATTCATGTTATCTAATTGTTGGATAAGTGGATAGTATTTCAGCAATGTCAAGACATACCAGTATTATCATGTAGTTTGGAATAATCTAAACTAAAACAAAAAGGCTATATTAAATCCATGCCATAAAGGATTAATCAACACCATGAAAGTGGTCTGAAATACTTTTAATATCAATGAATGGTTCTGGTAGGTTACAAGAGGAGTGCAAGTTCTACATGCATGTTGGTGTGAACACATCCTTTTTTTTTTTTTCCATAGCTATTGTACAAATGAGAATGGTTACTACATTTCACTTGCTACTGTATTACTGCCATTAGCTCTGTATTGTAATCTGTATGGGTTTTGTTATTTTTCAATGCGAAAATTTGCCTTAATCTTACCCCTCATTTTAAATATGTAATATACACTTTTGTTCTGAAGGTGGCCTGTAACTAGTAGCTCAAGTCAGAACTGGAATGTATGTCCTGATGCTCCTGGTCGCTAGTACCAACACCCTCTCCCTTCAAGATATTCAGGAAGACGTTTATATTGGTTGTGTGTTTGTTTAAGACCTTTCACAAATTTTTTATCTCTTCCTATGGGTAATACTACTTAGATTTCTTTCTTCTTATGCTTCTTTCAAACCAGTATTTCTTAAAGGACTTCTAAATTTATGAATTTCACAGCGCAAACAAGTTTTGGTGCCAGGCTCAAAAGGTACTTGTAGCATGAAGAAGGCACTGCGCAGAGTCG
>VZSZ01001954.1:154653-169743 GCA_013398815.1 Ibidorhyncha struthersii | reverse complement strand
TCCCTTCCCTTCCCTTCCCTTCCCTTCCCTTCCCTTCCCTCTGAGCCCCCGAGATGACAACATGCACACCCAACAGTGTGTCATGACAGACGGTCTCTGGTCTCTGGGTATCGTGATCCAGCAACAGACAGAAAGCATGTAAAATCAGGATGACTGAGTTGAGACCCAGCAGTGGATTTCCACCTTCTTTGCTCACGGGCCCCTGTTTTCCATTCCGGTGGTGATGCAGGTCCCTGCTCAGAGGACTGGCATTGAACTTGCTCTCCTTAGTTCCCTTTCACAGACCCCTCAGAAGAGTCTGAGGGACCTACGCAGGCTGGTAAATGCTAGCATGAAAACTAGTGAATGGATTTTTCCCCTTTCCTCCATACTAGATGGCATGGCCCAGCTCACAAAGTGTATCAATGATTATTGCAGATCTGCCTTCTTTGCATTAACTATTTCATTTATTTGACCTGCTCACCCATGATAGGGTGGTGAAAATTATTAGTTGGTTATGCTGTTCTTTCAAATGCCCCTTCGGGAACTGTTTCCAAGAAAAATACAAACCCCATTCACTTCAACACCAGAGCTCATGTTAGCACCCGAGAAGTGCTGAAAGCCGAGGACATTACGCTGCAGCAGAAACAGAGCTGCCTCAAGGCCTCTTATTTTCAGCTTTTCAGATCAGTGGAGAGGGGAAAGAGATACTGTCGTCCACACTACAAACTTCCAAGTGTAATATGTATTCCCTTTTCCCCCTTTATTTGTCCTGACGATTACCGGTTGTTGAAATGCAGCCAGGAGCTTTTGAATTTCACTGTTATCGTGAGTCTGCCTGTGTCTGAACTGCCGGATGGAACCCTCCCGCGTAGGTGCAGCACTCCGCTGTTTCGGGAGGCTGGGTGTGTGTGGAGGGGAGCAGCAGAGACCCTGGGACAAGGCACGCTTTGGAATGCCAACCTTCCCGGCTGTGATGGAAGCAAGGATCAATGGTGCCTGCAAGACTAGGGGCTTTCAGGGAGCCTGGCACGGTGCCTATAGAGAGTCGCGAGGAAGCCTCCATCATTAACAGAAATGCTCAGGACAGAGAAATGAAAGCTGAGTAATAGTAAATAGCAAGTGAAAAAATATTTTCTGAATCCAAGGAAGGTGCCACAAGAAGGCTCATGAAGTCACCTGAAAGGATTCGTGAACAAAATGTGTGTTGTGCTTGAACTCTTTGTGAAACCTGAACATAGAAAAGTCTCCATGACTTCGGCCGGAGGGCTTTGCCCAGTGTGGTGTGGTAAGAATTTCTATTGGGATGAAGCATCAGGTAAATATAATATGGGGTGTTTATTTCAGTGGGAGCTGGTATGAGAGTCAGTCTGTCGCCACAGCAGCATCACTGACACTCCTGAGATCTGAAAAGGAGACCACCAATAAAGGTCATTAGCTAAGGTTACGCGGGGTTAACCCTGACCTTTCTCCAGTCTCCAAGCAGACAGCTCTTGAGCAAATACAAACCCACAGTTATTAAAGAACCTTAAACAACTACAATAACAAAATAGAATAAAGTGGAGTCAAAACTGCAGATCTGTTTTATCCAAAGCATAATATTTATAGATGACAGATACTGAAAGGCAGCAGAACTGGTTTTTAGAACCATCCCTGTACCTAGATAGTAGAGGCACACTTGAAAGCATTCTGCCTTTTGAACCACAGTGAGACATGAATTTATTTTTTTTTCAGAAAGGGTGTTTTAATTCCTAGAGCTTGTTAATTCCTATGTGCTTGGTAAAGAAGAATATTAGAAATGCTCGATTTTCTGTTAGAGTTACAGGTGGAGCCTGAAATGCTAAAAGGCTGTTCAAAGCATCACTTAAGTCTGATCTAGCTCAGCATTAGTCTAATGTTATCTTTTCCCCCCTCAACGGTTTCAAGAAGATATATAAAACCAGATGAGAGCTGATGTTTACTTTTACAGCTAATGGTTCCTCAAATCTACAAGAACTTCTAAGGAGTAGATAAAAGCAGCTGCAGAAGTGATCTAGAAATAAACATCCAGAAGAAAACATAACTGCAATCAAAGTTCCAGCTGTTCTCGTCTTAATTCTTATCAGTATTCTTTTTAATCAGGCACATTTTGAAGTCAAAGGCTTATTTCCAACAGCTTTTGTCCATACATATATATATGTGTGTGTGTAAGTCCCTTGAAATATTACGGAAGTTCTGTTTCACATCAAAATAGTGTACATTGTCACTGAAATTATTAATTTTCTTTTCCTCATCCCCCGTGTTCTCTCTGGGCCCCTCTTTTGCATCTGGCATGTGTACTGATACTCGAGATGACAAATACTGATAACTGCGAAGCTGCAATACTGCATACTTCCATAACGCAAAGCTTAGCCAAAGTTAGTCACTGATTTATGTCCCCTATTCTGTTCAACGGCGCAACGGCTTTTTTTCTACTTCCATACCTTTAATCCTTGCCACCTTCAACCTAGTGTGTGTCAAATTTCCATCTTATTGTTGCAGCTGTGGTTTCTTAAAACTAAAGTACGCTTCTTGAAGGCAGTGACACATTCTTAAGTTTATTCACAGATTTAAATGCTCAGTTGATCAAAACCGCCTGAACTCATTAAAATGCGACAGTGTGGGTTTTTTGCTGTATTAAATGATTGATACAGAGGCTTTAAAAAACAAATGAGGGATGCTGGGATGGCTGTTTTTATTCAGCCCATATCTGTTGCAAGTGTGGTAACTTAGGCAGAGATCATAAGCCCAGGGTTCTTTTTAGCAAAGAGGTTATTTACAAAATACACGAAGCAGAAAAAGCTCTCCCACACATAAAAAGCCTTCTGCAGGTGTACAGATGAAAGGAAACAAACCCTGCACCGTCTAGGTACCATAGTACTTCAGATGACTTCGTGACCTACAGTAGGAGACAGCCCGCAAAGCAGATTGATTTCAGAAGAATCTGTACGCTTACAAAAAAGAGCTGCAAAAGTTAAGTATTTTTATCATGACCTTCACTGTTTTAAGAGAATACCCGACTTCTCTGTGCTCTCCCATGGAAAAGGGACCAGAGGCAAGATGCTGTAAATATTCCTCCACGAGGCTGCAAGCGAGTCCTCCACGTTCCCCTCCCAACCCCTTTGACGGCTGTCTGTGAAAGATTACTCTTGCAGTAGGTGAGCTGGTGAAAAGGACCATACCTTTGCTTCAGCCATTTCAGTTCAAAGTCTGGGGCAGTAACTCAAACCCGCTTTTATCATCCCTAAAAGCTGAGAGGTTAGCGTGTTCCACCAGAGCAGCTGAGACATGTCCCGTTCCAGGAAAAGGCCAAGAAAATAGCTGTAGCAGTAACAACTTAAACCGCTGCAAAAAATCTGCCAGAGGACATCTGTCAAAGCCCAAAGAGTTCCAGTTATGTATGATTTCATTTGATCCCAGAGGCTAAATAATGTACAGGAAAGATTTAATAATGTTATGCAGATTATGTGTGGAAATGTAAAAGGAACTGAATACAATGCCAGTTTGAAAAATCTTCATGTGCTCGTAGCACTATTATTGCTGCACAGTCAGAAAACACAGCTTGAGCAATAGACTATAATAATAAAATTAAAACTTGGAATTGCCAGAATATTTACTCAGGTGATTTAAAAAAGATGACTTAATATTTTCCCTCTGTCAGGAAATTATCAGTGCGGAGAGCCCCATTCCTGTTTCCACCACATCAGTTCCATTTCCACGTGAAACCCCGATAGTGAAAATGTGGTAACCAAGGATCACTGCTCACAATGTTTCCAAATGCCAGTGCAAAGGAGACTAAAAGAGGAAGAAAAACAAGTGGGCCTCAGCTATACCTGCTTGCAAGTTTGAGTTAGGGCATCTGACTGAACTGGAATTGCTGAACTACAGGTACCAGTCCCTTTTGCCAAGTCACTTCCAGAAACAATAATTCTGGCAGAAAGGGGGAAGAGGCAGCTGGAAGGGTGATGTGAACAGCCGCCACAGGATCTGCCAAATGATATCTGTCAAATCTTTTGGTAGCATAATGCTCCAATGCCATGTGACACTATTTAAACACTGGCAAAGGAGGGATTATTAAACAGGATTCTTAGCCAGGATGGCCATGGGCTTCATAATTAAAAAAAAAAACCAACCAGAAAGCAGAAGCAAATGGATCCTATCTGGTAATACCTAAAAACTTTTGTGTAGACTCTCACAAAGGAAGCAGTGTAATGTTTCCTAGATTTCTTGAGGCTGGCACTTGTGGTGGTCTTTCTTCAGCTGGTGCTTTTATCTCCCTTGGGATAGCGGTTATAGTTTTACCAGCTGAAAACTTATGCTCACCAGTTTTTCTTTCAGTGGAAGGATCTAAGACTTTTCCTTCCAAGGTTGAGTCTTTATTTGCAGGGAGTTCCAGCAGGTTTCTTCGGTTTCTCATTTCCTTTTGCTATTTCTGCTCTCATCTGTTTTGCAAATGGCCACCATAATGTTAAGCTTATCTAATGGCCAGGCCTCCGGCTGGAAGAATGCCAGCAGCGTTCTGGAAATCAGTCATCTGAAAGCATTCAGAGGAGATGGCCATCACCTTCTCCCTGAACCTCAAACATAAAACTTCCCTGATAAGCACATACTCCAATGCCGTGAAAAGCAAGAGGTTACACTTAAATTCAGATACCACTTTAACCAGCTTTCTCGGGTGACACTCAGACGCTCCGCTGAATTAATGTCACTCTACAAATAATAAATTCTTTTTTTCAGTGTTTGGAAAAGATACCGGTTGTACATACACACTGTGAAGAGTGAGTGTCCACGTGGTGGCTTCACTGTGAACACAAGGTTTCATTCTACAGTTGCTTTCTCCTTATTTTGTTAATCGGGATCCTTTTCTCCCTCACTGGCAGGTTGTAGTCCAGGTCCATCTCCTCCTGGCTGTTGACATCAGGCATGGCCATGGCAGTTCCTACCACCAGTGAGACTTAGGGCCTTTGTCACAATTCCTGTTGAGACAAGTGGGAAGAGCAGAATAATTTTCTTTTCCTTGGTCAGGGGAAGTCTGCAAAAATGCAAGATTTGTTGCAGGTCTTTTTGTGCAGACATACACAGAGGAAGAAATTCTCATAAATTTTGCCATTGACCTCAGTGAATTCTGGATTTTATTCAAAAGGAGGAATTCAGTAGGAGTACTGGGTCTCCAATTTAGAAACCTGAGAAGAAGCCTAAAAAACTGCCCAAGGTCTGCACTCTGAGGACACAACATGTAGCAATAAAGATTGATGTTAAGAGCTAACGAGCTTAACCTTGCAAAAAGAAAAACAGAAGTTTGTCGTCATAACATTCATTTAGTTAAGACCTGAGAAGGAAGAGTGGAGAGCAGCTCCCATACATCCTATAGAAGAACCAACTCTGTAGGAATGGGGTCTGTGTGGAAAAAATCATCCCTCGTTTGGACTTCTATTTCCCCAAAAAGAAGGAATTCTGTCCTTATGGGAGGTAGAAAAATCAGGCCCAAAGGAGGAAACTGCGGTATGAAGACACCTACGCAGCAAGAGACTACCCTCTGGAGTAACCCTATTTTGGAAAGAGGGTTGACAACAGGAAGAGAAGGATCTGCTGGCTGCTGCTACATCTGTCCAAGGGGCTGGTTCCACCAGCACCGAGAGAGAAACCTCCTGAGAGCCTGCTGGGAAAACAGTGTTTCCCAGCTTTCAGGGATCCCGCTGCCTCAGCGCTGTAGGATCTGCTACTGACCACGGCGGGAAGGCTGCTGAGTCAGCCGCCGAGCATCAGTCAAACACTCCCCGCTCTGATATACCAGAGGACGCAGGAAGCAGAGAGGCAGGAATGCATAACGAAACTAGAGAAGGTGTCATAGTACGCAAGGTAAACGCCTTCCTGGAAAAGAAGAAAGCCATACACTTAATACTGTTTTATTAGACCATGTAGTATATCTTAGCTTATTTATTTTGAGTAAGTAAGAACATACTTAGAGGAAGCTATATTTAAGCGACTTTAGTAAAAAATTAAGCTTAAACCAATAGATTTATAGGTATAAAGTGGTACAGCTCTAGAAGTGTCCACTGGTGACTTACACCAGCTGCAGGTCTGTGGCAGCACAGTCATTTGTTGATGAAACAAACTTTCTTAAGGCTGAGGAATCCAAATAACAGCAACGAGGCTGCCTCCAGCTTCTAACTTGCGCGGTAAGGTACTGTGCTAGCCTTGCTGTCCTAGAACTAGGACAAACAGACAAAACCAGAATTTCTGGAATCCACTGCACTTCTGAGGGCTATTATTTAAAAATTAGACCGCAAGAGATCATTACCACAGGCACACCACTTTAGAACAGAGTTCCTAGAAGCAAAGCAAGTTTGGGGAAAACCTCTCAAACAATCCCCCTTACTGTAAGACACCTGTTCTCCTTAAAACACGTTTTTTTTTAGTGGAAGTCATCCCAGCTGAATTAAATTTCTTTCCCTTGGGCCTGCATTTTCTTTAGCCAACACAACAGCTGCACCATGTGGAGATGAGCCACAAGAAGTGTAACAACACATGTTTGTGATTGCTGTATCAGCTTTGGCAGATTTAAGTGCAGAGGTCTTTAGCTGCCTTCTATTAGAGAGCCAGCTTTACAACGTATACAACATCTTGCAAAGTAGTAGCAACAATATATATAGTTTTATGTATTTCTTGTACATGCTGGTACAGTAAAACCAGAAAGGAACAGACTATTACTTATAGCCATAAATATTGTATTAAGCACAAACATTTTCTTTTGCATGTAAAAGTAGGAACAGAACAGGAGGATGGGTTAACTACAGTAGAATCCCCTGGGACCCCTGTGCTAGCTGTTATCCAGTCCTGCAGAGACACTCAGCCATTCAGAATGTGCAGTAACCCTGTTATTTCAAAGCTGCAGTAAATTTAATCTCTCCAAGAAATTGCTGAATTCCTGGAAAATAATGCATAATCTTGGTTCAGCGTGCTTTTTTTTCTTCTTCTCATTTCAAGAACAGGTGCCAAAAACTGGTCTCGTGGAGCCTAATTCAATATACTTTAGAACACAGTTTTAAGGTCTGCTTTTGAGGCATTTAATTAAGGGCTGTCGAGTATCCCACACCCGTCAAAATGAGGTACTTGACCTTTCAAAATGGTCTTTCAAAAACAAGATAAATGCCAATAATGCAGCACAGAATCAAGCATTTGTGTTTATAATGTGTTGTTCCTGTTACTTTATGTATAACTAGTGCTGTATATATTTGAGGGTATTCTAACACGGTTGTGTGACTTTAATCTTCTACACATTTTCTCACTTTAAATTGCTATGCCAATGCATATTGTATAATATGCAATGCATCTCATACATTGATATTGTTATGCATTATACATTAATATGCAAGGCATATTATACAACATTGCATAAGTGTCCCTGGGACTCTGAACAGCAAATTTTCCCACTGTCTGAAATTTCAGATGCTTAGTATCTATCCCATGATAACGGGACCACTTCCACACTGTTTATCATTTCTGACTGCATTGTTTCTAATCAAATGAACCTATGACATATTATTAAGAGGTTTCGTCAAATAAATGGCAGTGTCTAATATGATCTGCCTTCAATTTTGACCTTTCCTCCATCCTCCTGGGAGATGAATTGGTCCGAGGATGAAAACACCAGACAAGCAAATATCTGCATTTATATTCACACTCCCATGAGCAAATTAGACAGGACTCTCCTTTGAGAACTGATCCCCAAAGTAGTATATTTGAAAGAAAGACTCTGTTGATGTTAACAGATTTTGGATCAGGTCCTAGAGACATTCTGCCTAGTTTGAACTTCACAGAGCAGGGATTTATTATCTATTAATCTTACTGAAGGAGAGACACAGTATATATTAAAACATCTAGTTTGGCTTTTTTCTTCTGTTTCAGTTTTTTGTTGTTTTACCTAGTATTCAGATTAGCACATTCATTTTAAAATTAGCTTTAAGGAATTTATTGTTAATCCGGTAACAGCAGCTTAATACCACCAGTGTAACAAATTAGACCATGGAACTACAGAAGAGCTCAAGGATGAAGCAATAAAAGTTGTGTACCGGCCAGTTCAAGGTTACACAAAAACATTAAGCTCTCTCTTGTTTAGAAGACATTGAAACGTGATATACGAACACAAAAGAAGTAATGTCTTTAAATCTTAAAACGATTAGCAGTTTTACTCTGCAGGGATCTATGGGAGGAGATGGACTCCACCCTGAGGAAGATAAAAGACCTCAGTTTTCTCAACTGGAAGGAGTGATTCATTTTAGGTGGAAGTGGTATGCATGTGATATTCCTCATGTGGTAAATTAACTGTTTCCATTAAGAAAGCTCCTAGCATATGGAATTGCTCTATTTTCCTCTGCTCTGTGGAGAACATTATACCACAAGAACATTCTCTTTTTGCTAAACTCAGCCTGGGTAGAAACGGGCAGCGCTGATGGCTGTTGATAAACTCTTTTTTGCTATTAAAGAAATCCATTAATCTTCCACTGGTTTTCTGCTGGCAACTAAGAAAATCTATTTTTAGTGAAGGAATAGTGGAAAACGCTTAGGTCTCGAATTTAATGGGGTTCATAAGCTCTCTAGATAGTAAAGTGCTTTAGGGTTTGCTGTGTTTTTATAGCCTGACCTATGTACACTCAGTCACTTCAAAGTTTTGCGTTCAGCAGAAAGTTCCCTTGCTCGGTAGTGACAGCAGTACTCGTTCTGGCTAGAAGCGAGGAGACCATAAAACTGACCCCTATTGAACCAAACCGAACCTGATTAGAGGAGGCTCAAATCAGTGCATCCTATAAAGCCAGTTCCGTGAAACTGTATTATTTGCTGCTTTGCCGTTTCTTTAGTACATGGGCTGCTGTGGGGAAGGCTTCCTGCTGCTTTTAAGAGCGGAATGGGAATGTAAGTGCAAATCTTAATCTTTTTCTTGTTTTGGATATATTTCTACTTTCCACAGGATCTTATCTTGTAATCAGAACCATTACTTTGCAGTCAGTCATGAAAGGGCTGTTATGCCGCCGAACCTTTTTTGCGAAGTTTTAAGACTAGAATTGTATTTAGGTCTTTTTTTTTTTTTTCTAAGTGTGACTGTACGTGTTATACGAGTAGTTTATTTGGACTTGAATCATGATCTTCTGGCATGTTTTGATTGGGAAAGGTTGGAAAAAAATAGGAAACTAAAATTTTGTGGTTTATGGATTTTAAAGCATTTAGAATGAGTGATTTGCCCACGTACAAAACGCTTGCTTTGTAATATCTATGAAGCAAGCTGGAGATGCGCTTCAGAAATAAATAGGAAGGGTTTTACTTAGGAAAAAAAAAAAGCTGTAAGCATTTAATGGCATTGCTTTCGTAGTGCTCAGTATTGACGACGTGCTTTCCAGTTGCAATGGGTTCTCCTTATTTGTCATTTGTTATTCTGTACTTGTGCGTCCCATCTTTTCATGCTTCTCTTCGAGCGCTTCTGTGAAAGGCCCAGGGGGGCAAGGAAGCTTCCCTTCTTTAGAGCTGAAAGAATGGGTCTTCTTAGCCTCTTGAAAGCACTGTCCCTAAAAATAAAAAAAATATCCTAATCTTCCCTATACATTTCTGTTGTTTATTGCTCAAACTCTCAGCTGAGGAGCTAAAGGAAGATGGGAAAAAATGCAGCCTTCACAGCGGTGGAAGCCTCGGGCATCGAGCTGTGTGTATTTAGGCAGCTGAAGTTCATTTCATGTAGTACTTGCTTCATAAAGTAATGAGGATCCAATCATTCTTTAGTTATTGGTACTAGTTTCCATTCCTAATGCAGGCATTAAGCCTTGCTAGTTAAATGGTATTTATTTATTCTCCAGGGCGTGAGCACACCTCTTTGCAGACTGGAGAACAGATGGTTGCCCCCAGAAAGAGAGGGAATATTTTTGTGTAGAAGGGGATCCAGAATAAGCCTGAGTATTACCACAACAACGGTAATTGTTTTACAAACCAAAATGAGATTTTTTTTTTTTGAGTTGATGGTAATCCGTAGATCCCACGAGCACAATCAATGCAGCTGTAGTAAAGGCTGGAATATCTTCTGTGGTTAACTGTAAATAGCAACTCTGTATCCATGGTTTATTTTTACCATAGTGTGCTATAATAGGAAAAATAGCAAATGGTAAGTCTATATATAGCCTGTTACTAAGACTGTGAGCTAAATGGTTAGTCAACAGAAAAATCCTATCCTAATCAACACATGTCTTTAAGTCTAGTAATAATATTTTGGATACCAAAATGATGTATACTAGGTAGTGAGAGGAATTGCAGCAGTGCAGCTAATATTTTACTATTGCAGGTTTTTACTGCTCTTTTTCATGTAAAGTAGGAATATTGTGAATCACACCAATTTTAATAGAGTGGCTATGGATGGCAGAATCTGCACCTTTATTTCCTGACTATTTATTTTCTGCATCATTCTTTTGCTGGACCAGCAAAAAGTCAATTTCCTTTTATGTGACATTAATTAACCATGACGTTGTGAATAGTTCAGGAAGAGAAATAAAAAAATTGTTCTTTATTCCTAAGCTTGATTAAAAACTCACTTTAAAAAAATCTAGATTTTAGTCCAAACTTGAGAATATGCTGTTCTTTTATATTTTATTTATAACTATTTTATGACTGACAGGGTTAGGAAAGTCTATAACAAATTCTTAGATAAGCCTTCAAGGTTACTTCACATTAGACATGATAGGTAGGAAAAAATCTAGGCAGAAGTCAGTTTTTCTTATCTTCTGTATAAACAAGCTGGTATTTCATTCAAGGCCTTTTCCTTAACTTTCAGCATACCAGATGGCTATCAGGCAGTCACAGGGAGAGACATGCAAACATGTTGTTGTTGACTATTTGTCTACAGAATTTATGAATCGGTTTCTATGGAAATCAGGCTCCTGCGTTCATTCTGTCTTTGTGCTCGCCTGCCATTCCTTGCCTTTCTCCCCTTCACCATCGTTTGTGACTTAGCTGGCCAATATTAATCATGTTTGATGAGAAGCTGGAGGTCTGTAATTATAGTTGTCTATTTTTACAAAACTCATAGTTGACGGGTAGAGGAGGGAATGCCCTGTTTGTGGGGCTGTCCACCCCACGGCAAGGGAAAAGTAAGGGAAACTCTGTCCCTAGGTGCTGGGTTTGGGACCATGCTGTGGATTGACCCGCAGCCTCCTCCTGTGAGCTAAACATCTTCTCCTGTGAGTGAAACAGCAGGTTGTGATGCAGACACAGGATACTCGTAACTCCATGGGGTAACACTGGGGTGGGCCAAGGCACAGCGAGCTTTCAGTGATGTGGAGGGGTTGTATGGAGCACGGAGCTGGGGGCACGCTTGGGGGTCAATGCAGGCAGTAAGGATATTGCGGGTTTTGGCATGCTGAGGGGGTGAATGGAGGTACTGTGGAATGATACAGGGGACACCGAGGGAGAGAGCAGAGAGGACCCTGCGAAAGAACTTGGTGGCTACGGCAGTGAAAGGGTAGAAAGCACGCAGGGAAAAGAACTAGGCTGTGAAAAATGCCGCAGACATGATGAAGGACGAGGGGTATTTTGTTTGGAGCGCTTAAGGTGTTTGTGACATATACCTCTTGGAAAACATATACTATTAATTCTGCTGTTTTCTAGTAGGGCCACGTATTAGTTACAATGCATGTTGTTTAAATAAGTCAGATCGAATACCTTCTGAAGTAAATGCTTTTATTTGCTACCAAAGAAACTAGATAAGGTCTCTACTATAACATACATAATTTATTTGCATGATGCTTATGAATGACTTTGAAGTATATATTTGGAATTTAGATCTTACCATTAGTAACACCTGTTAGAAACTCAGACATGAGCTTCTCAAATAATTTTTATCCTTCTTGGGTTTATTATGAATTATGTGCAACTGAGGTAGGATTGACATCTTGGAACTTTTTTGTTCATATATTTAGGAGCTTGGGGACTGTCTTAGTTTGTAGTTATACAGTACCTAACACTTGTCCATGCCATCATGATTCCTGATTCCATTGCAGTATAAGTAATTATAACATACATTATTTTATCTGTTTATAAAACTACATTATAATATAAAATAATTATAGTATTCAAAAACTAAGTATGGCCTTCATCCATCCTTTGGTCTACGGAATTGTATTTGATGTTGGTGCCAGTTCTGCAGAGAAGGGAGTCCTAATGCATGCTGATAAATTGGTGAAGTGGATGAAATACTTTAGAAGAAAAAGAGTAATTCAGTTAGTTTTCTCCTATATTTTGAAGGCTGGGCTACACGAAGCCTTTTCTTACTCACCTGCCTTCTTAGCAGTGCTACGTAGTTCCACTGTTGGAAGAAATCATGGGAATACTCATGTAGATTGTCTGCAACTTCCTCATCTCCATGTTGTCTAGACACCAGCAATAGTATATTCATGCCTCCAGAACACCTAGACTTCCCTTGACTGGAAAGCCTGAATGAGGCAGTAGAACAGAGGAGTCTGTTTTCCCTTTCAAAGCTCCTTCTTTGCTGGTGGCTAGGTACAGTATTGTAATGAATACCAAATCAGTGTTATATTTTACAGCACCAATCCCAAATTCATGGTGCAGAGGAAAGGTGAGATGGTGTTATTTATTCCAATGTCATCGATTAAAAATATCATTTGCAATTATGAGAGATTAATAAAGTAATCTTGGAAAATACTATGGCAGATATGTTGTCCTCTTATTGATATTTTATTTTCAGCATAAATGTACTTAGCAAGCATTCTGGCAGTTGAATAAGGCACAGCTGAAACTTCTGTGAGAAAGGCATGAAATTAGTCCATATTTTTTGGCACTGTCTGCCTTGCTAGGTTAGAAAGCCAGGTAACCTAACTTTTTTTGTTTCAGGCATCCTGTGTTTTTTTCACACTCTACTTTCTTCAGTGGCAAAGATGAAGGACACTCCTGTCCCCTTCCTCAATTATCCGGTGGTCAGGCTATTTTCTGGGAGTGGGGATTGTGGTATTAAATTATTTTGAATGAAGAGAGCTAATATCTAAATCTGCTATTCTTGGCCAAATTTTCTTTAGACTTGTTCTTGTCAACGGTTGTTAAAGGGGAAGGGAAGAGTGGCAGAATAGGCTGTTTAGTCTAACATTTTCCAGAGAAAGAAATACATGTGTGAATGGGGAAAGGGAGCACGTTTTGGCTCCCTTTCTTTGCCTTGCTGCTACAACTATAATACAGTACCTGTATTTTTTCTATGACTGCTTTTCCTTGCTTGAATGTATAGTTTATCGCAGCTGTGACTTGAGAGAGGGAGCGGGGAAAAAAACGGCCTCCTCTGAAATAACCTGGACAAAATATTTCCTCAAAGATTTGTGTTAAAGGAGACAGTCTCTACATTCCAGGAGCATCACAGCCAAATAGGGATGTCAGGGTTTCCTTCATTAGTGGAATTGCTGAAATGTAAATAAAAATTGGTCAGTGGGTATAGCCAAATACCCCATAAAGCAAAGTTGGACACTAGCCACACAGTGTCTTCTACCTGTTTGGCCTCACTTGTCCTAAAACTGGGAGATGGGAAGTCTTGCGTGGTTCCTCACCACCACTTTCTAATGCACTCGTACCACACTGCATCTGAGGTATCTGCTGGCTCCTTCTCCTGGGTGTTTTTTGGGTTTTATTTTGGCATCTCCTACAAAGAGCTGTCTATGGTATGGGCACATCTGGTGGTACTGCTGGTGAGCTGCTCTGGCTTGTGGGATGATACTTGAAGAGTTCTGCGTTAATCTGTTGTGCAAAGGAAGATGTTCTATTGCAGTTTTTCCATGACTCAGAAAAACAAAGAAACCCAAAAGGTCACATGGTGCTGTGTGATTTGTTTTATGGGCTCATTCAATATTGCCATTCTGCATTTAGTCTGACCACAGTGAGTCAACTGGATTGGACTGACTCAGCCAAAGTAGAGGACTTGCACAACAGTAGGACTTCATTCATTCAAAATTCCCTTGCTAATGCACATCAAAGAGATGAAATTAGGTATGGAATGCGGATTTTTTTTTTTTTTTTTAAGGGGAGTGCCGTTATACTTGTACATGTAAAATCAGTTTAAAGTGGACCTTGGGCACCTCAGTATTTGTATGGATCTTGCCTAAGTGTTTTACTACCTTGAACTTCCATTAGTTAGGCAAATAAACCTGCTTTCAGGAAAGGATACAGAAATTGGCTTGCACATTTAAGGTTTTCTTGTGTTGACTTGGCTGGATCTACTTGGATGCTTTGTGAGCGAGTATCCTAAATTGCAACACAAACAGCAGGAAGTCAGAAGTTGTAAGGTGGAGAGATTGCAGGTAACTGCCACATGGTACTCAATGTCCTAAAATCAGCTGCTTGAATAATTACGTGACAGCTTCCTATGGCTTTGTAACTTGTATGCTTTGGCATTAAAAAGCCAAGTGCCAGCATTTTTCGTCTCAAAGCTGTACTGCGTCACCGGAGCCAGCTTTGGAGAGCTGCCCCCCCGGCCCTGCCATGACTAACTTCAGGCTTCCTCTCCGCTGTGCAGCCGAGCCAGCTGTCCATGAAGAGACTTAACGTTTCAAGGAGGGGCTGGATGCAGCTCAGCACCAAGCGCGGCTGTCCCTTGGCTGGTGCAGACAGGCGGATGAAAGGCGCAGGCCGCCCTGCAGCATCGCCCCGAGGTGACAGGGCCCGGGGGTGGCAGCGCGGCGGGGAAGAGCCGCGGCCTCAGCCTCCGCCTCAGGCCGCGGCTCTCCCCCAGGCCTGCCCTCGCCCGAAGCCCCAGCTCCAAGAGTCGGGGCGTGAGGTGAGCGTGTGGGGCGGGACGGCCGTCCTTCGCCCCGGCGGCGCCTCAGGGACCCCAGTCTCTTGTTTCTTCGTCGCCCGGTTCGCCTCGCCGGGCCAGACCCCTCCTGCGGGAACGGGTAGGGCAGGTTCCTCGGCAGGACTACACCTCCCGGCGTGCCCCGCGGGGGCCACGGCCGCGCGGAGCATGCCGGGAGCGCGGCGCCTCGGCCCCCGGCGGCACCGCCGCCTCCATGTTCTTCCCCTCCCGCCGGCGCGACACCGCCCGCTCTTCCCGCGGGGGGGGGG